>JAOBYF010522188.1:0-15608 GCA_025403605.1 Parazoanthus darwini
TTTACAGCTTCAGCGTTCTTATAATAAAAGGTTCTTACTCAAGTGTATTCACTGTGCATCTCTCAAAGGGTTTAGTTGTTTCTTAATATGTCCCAGCCGTTGAACCAGTAACAAAAAGACCATATTTGAATGCAAACTGCCGCTGAGTGGACTGATTAACCGCAATTTTCAGTAAATAGCGGATAAAAGCGTGTTTACTACTTGCGTTAGTTATTTCTTAAATTGAAATTCAAAGTTACTAGTTACGTTGAGTGGACGTACTGCATTAGCCATTCTGCCGGTTTAGTTTGCCCTAAAGTCTTGATCGCGCAACAACCAATGCCGCCTTGAAATATGTTATGTTGTCATATGAGTAAATCTAGCTATCATTTCTGAACAGTACTGGTCTGTGAACATTAGCATAAACTATACTAAAAAACTTAGTGATATCGGTTCAGCTATTGGAGGGAGTTCCCTCAATCAAGCTCAGGTTGCCAAGAAACACATTTATTCAAGAAGTACATGTCCTCTTCGAATTCGTTATTCTCTTATTCATACATAAAGTGCGTGCAACTTGTAGTTACATTTACTTCGGAAATACTTAAACTAACAGATCAGGAAACATTATCATTACAGCGGACCCCAAACTATTTGTAAACTTCTCCACAGTAAATCAGGAGCATAGAGTCCTCAAGTGCTCAATGATTTCTAACACCGCCCCTTGTGGGTTTACCGCCCGTATATCTGGATCTGATTAACGTGTTCCATCATCCAACGGTAAACAGAAACTGAAAATTTTTACTTTAAGCGCTGTTCCCTACGCGTTTCTTAAATTTGCACTTAAATAGCATTTTTAGCCTAGTGACGCTGATTTCTAACATTTTGTACCACCATAGTAAAAAAGACGGTCTTGTACCTTTTTCTATCGGGAATCAGAGCTTACAAGGAAACTAAAAGAAGCTCAGTGCAATCTTGTTATTTCACTCCCAAACTTTTACTGCAAGGTATTGATAACCCGAATGGACGCACTCTCCATGCGTTTTGATTAATTCGGCATTGCCACGTAGGTGTACTGGAGATGGAAAATTGTTTATAACAAATATAAATTACTAGTGCAGTCTTTAATATGGTACGCTTTGAAAGCCCAGCATAACGTAATTTCAAGTATATCAATCATTCTATTACGATAAATATGACTAAAGAAGATTCCGCTAAAAAGGTTCACTCTTTCCCTTTCAAATCTGAAATACAATAATTGAGAAAACATTAATTGCAATCAGTTGTTTCCGTGGTTTTCAAAATCTCTTAAAAATATTTAACAGCAAGTTATCTCGAATGAAGTACTTACTTGCAAGTACTAATGCATCGCCCCTAAAATATACTAGAAAAGACCATTCTCGTGAGCTCCGGCGTCAAAACTTTATTGATAGAAATAGACAGGATCAATCTTACGAGATAAACGAATGACATTTTCCTTGAATACTTGGTAACTATGGCTAACTATTCATTTAACTGCTAAAAAGCATTTAAAAGCATCACACAAAGAGATTACGGCAAGTTGTCAATTTTGATTGTTTTGAGTGAGGAAGAAGAGTATTTTGATGTTTTTTTCAAAGTGATTGTAATGAAAAATTCAACACTGTAGATAGTGTTGTCTGGAGTCCTGCTAACAGACTAATTTTTTTCTCAAGAAAAACATCATGAAAACAAGCAAAGAAAACGTCGCAATTGAAATCCCAGCACGTCTGGATACTGAATATTTAGCTTAATGGATTGTACAATTTTAGGGTCGATTTCCTTCTATTGTCTACGGCGCAGGAAAAGTGAATAATATTTTCTTGACCTTGTGTTATCTTGATTTAGTTTTACACGAGTAATTATTTATTGCCACCCTTCATTTCTAAACAATCTGGTAATAAAAGAACTTAAAATCCTCGGTGGCGAGCAGATCCAAATTTGCTGAAGGAAGAAGAATTTATCCCTCCGATTACATCTGAGCAGTTAACAACATTACACGTGCTGGACTTACTTGTGTGTGGACGATGAAATAG
The DNA here is from genome assembly GCA_025403605.1 of Parazoanthus darwini. Taxonomy (NCBI): domain Eukaryota; kingdom Metazoa; phylum Cnidaria; class Anthozoa; order Zoantharia; family Parazoanthidae; genus Parazoanthus; species Parazoanthus darwini. The sequence continues at coordinate 2,031 of JAOBYF010522188.1, forward strand.
AAAAGAAATGCATCATACAAATGAGGATAAAAGTATTAGTGCAAGTTTAATTGAAGTGTTAGGAGATCCAAAGCGCTAAAAGCTTGCAACACCATATCGGTCTCGTACTATCAGTTTCAAAGAGAGTTATTATTTTCGTTTTTCCCAAAGGAATTGGTCTGAATATCAGTAAAAGCTTGTTGACAAGAAACTGAAAAACAAACGAACCGAGTTAGCTCTTCGATTGAGGCGATGTATTGTTCTTTGATGAGCAATAAATTGAACAATGTTAATCAATGAAGAACTGTGATTTCTTGAGCTTAGGCGTGAAGTAAGGTTTCTGAATTAAGGTATTACGTCCCAGGATTACGAAAAGCAAAGCTCGCTGAACAGGTGAAGGAACTGTCAATTCGTGGCGAAGAAATCAAAACACGCAAAATTTAGTGCGGTTGATGTGGAACACGTTTTTGTTGTGGACTCCGCTCTCTGCTAATCTGCTTGCGTCAGTCTATTGTTTGCTGTTATTGTCTTCCTAAACGCTGCAACAGCGCCACCACTTTGCTCTAAAAACGTCCTACAATACATTTTCTCTGACAAAAGCGACAACAATCAAGTTGTATATATCCCGCCATGTATTAATTACTTGCCATTTGGTAAGTGAATGCAAAGGAAGTTTTACTGTAGGGATATTAGATAAACTGAATTCCTCCCACCATTGTCAGTTCAAAGCCCGTTATCTGCGAGGTTTTGCCTTTCAATACTAAGACTTTTAGAAGATTTTGAGATAGTTTTGACCGGTTCGTGTGATATTTTGTTGACAGATGTCAATCGAGGGCATTTTTAGTGCTAACAAAGCCACCAGAAATCTATGACAACCAACATATTCATGACTACTGGTGTTTCACGGTAGATGTCAACTCCGCAGTCGGGGAAGAGTTTTTTCCGCTTTCTAAACTCCATTCCCAACCAGTCATGATTTTATGCTTTTCTGAGAGAGAACTGCCAAGCTTGCGCAACTGTCAACACGTATAAAGGTTACAGAATACGATTGCCTCCTAGTTGAAGAATTGAGCCAGTGCAAACACGCTGAGTAGACAATTAAAACTCCTAGTGACTCAGAAGAAATATGAAGAACTTTGGTGGAAGAGAAAACATTGTTAATTGAAAACTTTAGTAAATTGCATTCTCTTTGAACCTTCTAATTGTTTCTGTAACCAAAGGAATAAGAGGTCATTGGAAGGAACGTTTAAAATCAAACACCAACTATTACTGATTATTAGTATTATTCGACAATTCATACAACAGCTTTATTTTCAAAGGGTAACAAAACTGAGCAAACTCTTGAAAAGCTATAGTTATATCGATAAGCAATGTTTTTACCAACGACAATCTATTTGTTTTCTTATACAAATATTCGAGAGGAGAAGTACTAATATATTTTGTTTATCACTTTAGTGAATTTCTATATTTGACGATAAGTACAAGTCGTTATTATTCTATTGTGTATTACAGCTGAGTTGGCGCCAAAGCTCTTAAACTAATGATAAACTGCATGCAATAAAATCTGCATCACAAGATAATAGATCTGTCAAGAAACCATTACCTCTTCAGGAAATAATTTGTATCTATCGGCAGATTCGGAAACCCCTCAGATTTGTTTCTTATCATTTCCTGTTGCCTACACGTGAAAAGAAGGTCAACGTTCATAATTATTTTTATGTTTGTAAGTTTTGTTGGGCAAAGAAGAGTTTTGAACCATCACGAAAATGGACGTGATGCGGTTTTGTCCGGTAAACAAAATGGATGAAGATGAGTATCACTTCCAAGTGGAGAATTTAGTTTAAGTCCCAGTTTGTTCTCTGTTCGAGGCTAAAACACCCCCAAGAATAAATACAAGCTTTCAAATACTAACCAGTTTTTCCATGCAGTCTAGAAATGTCACTAAGAAAGATTTCGTTTTGAATTCAGTGACATCACGAGGTATAAAGAGTGCGATAATAGCCGATATTGGCCAAAAACCACTGGTATAAACAGGATATTCTTGAGCACTTAAAGGCTATTAAGTTGTAGATTTGTTTAGTTTATCTGAACGGAATGAACAGTAAATATAGGTTGGGCACGATATTTTCTCTTTCAGGAAAAAGGAAGCAACGACAAAGGCACAAAGGGAAGGCAGAACTGATGAAATTCACGGGTTCAAAACAGTGATGGCTCCGCCATTACTGCGCCAGGCGACAAGCTGTCCGAGTAACAAGCTGCGAACAGTCGCGCATCTTGAACCTCAAAATGGAAATGTGTTTGAGCTAGAGTCAAGCCTATCAAAATAAGTCAAAATGTTTGAACGAACTGGCAGAAACGATGACAAGCCACGGTTTTTTGACAGATCAGATGTCGTAAAACTTTAAAACTAATAGAAATGTTTTTCTTTACTGTAAGGCTCACTTAAGCTGTTGAGGTATACTGTGAGCACTTGTGTTAGTGCTGTGATAAAAGAGTTTCTATTTTAAAGTAACAAATTTAGCTCTGCCCTGAGTACAACTAAAAGTTACTATGTTTGTTTACTCTCGCAGTTTCAAGATTTCTATTTACGTACTTTCTAAACAACTATCACTGTGTTTAGAAATCGTTTAGTTGGCAATAAAAGCACTTTGTTTTATAAGTAAATGATTTTAATATGAATTGACATCGTGTGCCAGGGGTGTCTTCCTTGAAAATTCTTTATAAAATTTATCACGCTCAATTTTAGAACTAAACGTGAAAAGTAGTTTCATTGCAGCTTTGGAGCCATACATCGGGATGATTTTTGTGAATTGACGTGTTGAATTTGGCCTCTACATACTGTTTGATATATTAAATTGCTTTCGCCTTGTACATAACAAAGAATGAATCGTGCTAATGCCATTCTATAGACTTTTTGTACAATTAAGCTAAAGCATTGCTTTTTAGTTATTTCAATAGGTCGTTTGAAAGCAATTTTAGAATTCAAGGTTAACCGCGTTCACAGAAGAAGTGAGAGTGGAACTGTATTTTGGCGTAATGGTAATAATGTTGTTCTGAATCGTGAATTACCAATTCATCAATCATCTTATCTCTTACTGTCATCCGATAATGACTTAATATCACTTAAACGAAACTGCTTTGGCTGGAATGCACATAGCAATCACATCTGGCCATTAGCATGTTATTAAATCTCGTAGCTGTAATCACTTAAGCCAATCAACAAGTCATCGGAATCTTTTGATTGAAAAGAACTTCTACAATCGAAATAACCATTAGTGATGTTCGAACTGCTCACAGAGTTGTTCTTCAATCACTAAGAGTTATTCACGTTACGTGTTCGTCTGATGAACAGTGTCAGTATTTCATGTCAAAGGTGAGTAAACAATCACCAAGTCTAAAGCTCGTCTTATCGCTAACACGGTGTTGAAAACTTGTAGTGTAAATTGCGACGAAAGAAAGCCACTTCACACCTAAGCAAAAGAGATAATTCTAAAGGCAGGTTTTGTTCACAGAGGGCGGTTGCAGACCTCCTTAAGTCTGGTACTACTACTAACACGAGTCAACACTTCAAGGCGTGCACTCAAGCACCCGGGTTGAAATTTGGCTTAGTACTACGAGGGCGTCAAAGGGTTGCGCTGAGGCGTGCGAAATACAGATGTAGTGACTGATACGAAAATATATCTAAATGACCCAAGGAATAAATGGCTCACTTCTCCTAGAAATAAAAGAAACAGGAATAGTTTTTGACGCGTATAATTTAAGACAATGCTTGTAATTGCTGATTGTCGCTCCCCGTCCAATTGCGTAAGACCATCCGCAGCCACACTTTGAATGACAACGTGTTCGTAACTAATTGATGACAAGAGAGAGCCAATGAGAGCGCCTCGTTATCAGTTCCCTGTCTGTTTTAAAAGCAGTGGGAGGAGTGGAGCATTTCAGGGTTCTTACTGTGCCATTAGCCATTCTTTTCGACCAATCAGCAGCAGGGATTAGCATGTCAGACATTTAACAAGCCTGACATTTTTATTTGCGATCATTATCTCCGACTTAAAACGTCTCCACTTATGAGAACCTGTATAGAGCTCGTATACAAACGCATATTGTTTGTCTTTTCTTAGGTTGCTGAAATTACTACTTCATATCAAACCCCCAAAACATTTACAACTCATTAATTCAAGCAGCACGGCGGAGCGTGATCATGGAATTGGCGAAGACCCGAACGAACCCATTTTCGATATCTAATATCCTAAGCAATAACACAAGCAACAGAGAAAACGATGGACTGAAAGAAAAGGAGAAAATAAATGACTCGGAGCGCGACGATGGAGACCTCAAACCAGATATGGAAAAGCTGGAAAACGTGGCTCATCGAACAAGCCCTGATACAGCTCTGTTAACACGGACGGATTTCTGCTCGTGGAATTCAAACAGTGAAGACAGAATGAACAGTTCATCAACTCGTAAGTTATTGTTTCCGTTTCTTACCGTTTGCAGTACTGACAACTAATTAAATAGGCTTTGTTTTAGGCTGTACATCGTTGTTTCACAATCGTGCACTTTTTATAAAGTTTTGTAATTCTGATTCTTATATCTGAGAATTAAGTTCTCTATTTGTCCCTCGCGACGTGGCTTCGCTCGGTCTGATATTGATCCCTATTTGTCTTGTATTCTTGTTTGCAGATTCAAATGACGATGGACAATCACTTGATGGCGACAGCAAGCAGGTAACTAAAAAGCGCAGAAAGAAAAAGACACGGACTGTATTTTCCCGCAGCCAAGTATACCAGCTGGAATCAACGTTCGACATGAAACGCTATCTTTCCTCTTCGGAAAGAGCCAGCTTAGCAGCGCAGCTTCACCTCACTGAAACGCAAGTAAAAATCTGGTTTCAAAACAGAAGAAATAAATGGAAGCGCCAAATAGCTGCTGAAATGGAAGCTGCGAATATAGCACAAAGTGCTCAGCAAAGGATGGTACGAGTGCCAATTCTCTATCACGAACAGAGTCGTGGGGACCCCACAACCCATCAGGCATATCCGTTTTACCACCCTTCTTATGCGGCAGCTATGCAGTACCCACCAGCGTTCTCTCATTTTCTTCCACCTCCTCCACATCTCAGATCCAGCATGCCAGCCCTGGTATAGCAATTTCTTAATATCGCGTGTCTGTAGACAACCACAGCTGAACTCCAATTCTTTAGTAACTAATGCAGTTTGTACTGCACAACTCTGCGACTCCAAAACTGCGGTCGCTATTGGCCAACAAGCTGCGAATTTGTAAAGATGTAAATAGAATGATTTGAACTATTGATCAACTGAAGAGCCTAGAAATGCTGTTCATCCTTTGGGGTACTCAACAATAAATGTCTTCAATTTGTACTGAAAGGACAGATTCTCATAACTAGATTGTTTTGATCGCCTTCTTGTTAAGAAAAGACATGCTATACGTGATCACATATTTATTAACACTAATCGTGAATTAAAATGACAAAATGAACGAAACTTTATTTAACTTTATACAAACCAGTAAAGAATTGTATGACTCTTTGAAATTCAAATCAAGATGTGTAAATGGCTGGCGATTAGATCGTGTGTGTGCCACTACTTGTTAATGTTAGGTCGCTCAAGACGTCGATCAATTTATCTCAATTTTAACGCGATTACGAATACTTCGGTGGATTCTTTCAAGAGTTTCACTAACTTTCATTTTAATTTGCCACTGCTACTTCTTGGGCAAAACCATCCAATGGTTCTAAACCACGAATTGCGGACATTAGTTCAGCGAAATAATTTAGCGTTGCTGAATAAATTCTAAGTGGGGTAAATAGGCCTCAAATAAATACTCCTTAGATATTAGAGTTTCTTGTCTTGGTATTGAACATTGCTTATTATCCGCGAAAAATTGTTTATCGATGCTCTACCTCCTAAAAAACTTTCCTTGTTGGGAAAGCACGTCCGGCTCTACTCGACTGATTATCAACGTAGCCTTTCTTTATTCATTGAAAACATTAAAATGGAAATTTAGACGTCTTCAGGGACCATTTCATAATCCTAACAACTTTAGCAAAATGAGGTGTCAACTGGCTATACAAACGTGTTAATAAAACACAAGAATCAAGTATTATGTTATTAGGGCCTTTCTTCTTTTCAAAATAGTGTAAAAAGGCTTTTAAATGTTATAAAGATGTTATTCATTTAACATTTCAGTGCCGTGTAGTCACTGTTTGGAGGTTATGCAGAGAAGGGAGGGAACAACGCCATCGCCTTCTGCTATTGTTCAAACTGCAAAACTTTATTTTTCTTTCAGAATCTTAACACTACTATGAACTGAAAACAAAATGTATTATCACACGTAATTTTCAATGCTTTCGATTTCAAGATAACTTTACTTTTTCAAGTTGCGTGCAGTTATAAGGTTTCACATAGAGACAAGACCCGACTAAGACAAGACCTGACGGCAAGGTTTATCTTCTCACATTTGTTTTATCGCTTTAAAGTAAACTCTGCTAATAGCAATCAAACTTGCTTTTTTACTCTTTCTTGAGCGAAACAAATTATGTTGCCACTGTTCTGTCTGCGAATCTTACCTAGGCTAAGAAAAAATCCGTAGTCAATGAAACAAACAAAAACATTTGGGTTAAGCAGCAAAGCAAAGATAAGAGTATTTTTTGGCAATAACAAAGCAAATGAAATATTTATCGAGTGCTTGTTTCTCACAAATGTGAAAGAAACGCTTCAAAGTAGTGAACTGGCACTGTTGTCAGCGAAATTGTAAACATTAGCTCCTACTATCATGAAATTTTAAGATGTCGAGTGAAGATTTTATTTCAGTAGAAGGAACTTGACTCTTCCAATTCAGAATTCTAACAAAAACAATCAATATGAAGCTTAAGCGCGTTAACCTGCATGAGCGACGAAACTTATCAATACCACATGTTTCTGCATTTTCAACCTTAGTGAATTCTAATCAAACCTCTAGTAAACCTAAAATACATTATCCGTAAAAGTTCCCGTTCCCTGGGTATGCTGGCCATAAATCACAAAACAAAGGAAGGAAAACTCAAGCAGAGTATGGTGCCAATCAACCATGTTCGATCTAAATTGGGCGTTATTCTCGGTCACCCCAAGGCTTATAAATATAATGGTATTCATTTTCTTTAGTCTGAAGTTTGAATTAACTTGACGGTTTATGTAGCTATTGAGACAACTTAAGATACAGAATTACAGTTTTTTCTCTTGTTTACAAAATATGAATTTGAACGCAAACAGAAAAACATTTTTCTGGACTTTGGTATGTGGAGGAGTATTGCACAAATTTGCTGAGTTTTTGTAAAGACATTTCTGAAAGCTGGCTGGTCATTTAAGAAATTAAACTAGTGGCAAGTTTTGTCATTAACAAGATGTTTATCCCGTCTTAGTAAAACAATAATTATACACTTTTTTATCTCACATTGATAACATGGAAGTAATGCAACTCAGTAAGTGTTATAAGAAGGACAACCGGCTACACCTTTTAAAATACTGTTTTAAAGATGATGAACCTATGGAAACAGTCGGGAAGCAATGGTGAATTTCATATTGTAGTTTACATCAATATGCAAACACAATCAGTTCTATAGATTGTACTTAAAACAAGCCAAGTACAATCGAACTTTAAAAACATGTTCCGATATGGTTTGCGAAACAGTGAATGGAAGGACCGTCAAAAGGTAATGACAGTAACTGTTGAACAATTTCTAATAGTTGTGAAGACAGTGTCGTGGTCAACATTCGATCGACAATTTCGAATGCAGGAAATTCAAATCCGACAGTGATATTGGGTTCATTCGAGGATGAACTGTTCTAGAAAGGACAAACGCCTATACAAAGACAGGCGAGTTTCTAACAACAGTTATGATTTAATTATACTGAACAATTTAAAACAAAGTCCGAACTGAGGATCTCCTATAATTGTTTACTTTTTCCGTAGTAGTTCAATTAGTTCCTCCTTTGGTTGCAGTTAAACAAGTATATTCCGCAAAATTATCGTACATATTTGTATCTCCATTTGTTAATCGGCGAATAATTTAGTTGTTTTGACAATCTGACCTGCCACGCTTGTTTAACTTGAACTTCGTACCAACTTTATCTCATATCAGTACAAAAGAGTAATTCTTTTCTTGTCGTCTGAAGGAAAAAGTTCCTCCATTCCATTTTCTTATTTCCTTTTAGTAGCCAAGCTTATCTCCGGCTATTCAATTTGAAACCTGTCACTTTCGAAGAATTGCATTTAGATTCGCTTATCGGGTGAATTGTTGAAAGTAATTATACATCGGTTGGTGTCTCGCTTGTCCGATATAATTGATATCAAATGGAAAACGTTTTCGATTTTTTTTAAATCTTTATGATTAAAACAAAATATTCGCTGCGCACTCATTCAGTAAAACGGATAGAGAATAATCTTCATATTAAATGCATTATGGGCCTTCATTTGCTAAATTACTGTTTTGATGACAGCGTCGGGATTTGGAAAGAGAGTTGAACAGCCAATATGACAGCCTTCCAAATGGTATTCGAAAGTACTCCGCCCAAAAGATAAACGACTCGCGGCGGTTGTCTGTTTTGAGAAACTTTTCCGTAATTAAAATAATAGAAGTACTCAGAACTGCACCGCCATGTCTGAAGCCAGATCTTGTAGCAGTTTGCTGGAAAATGTCCAAAACTGGCGATTTTAAATTTGGAACTGAAAACAACATCTAGCTCGATACACATTATCACTTTGTTGGTTTGGGAGTTCATAAATTCATTAGTGCAATAGTTTTGAGTATAAAACACAATTTCAGATCTATGATTTTTTTGTTTGTGATTCGTAAGTTAGAGCATTTTCTTCATTGAGTTTTCATAACTTTTTTTCCTAGAAAAACTGGTTTGAACAACTACGCTCTTCACGCACCAATGAATCACAAAGCTGGGTACTAATTCTCTGCTGGTTTCAAAAACAAGAAACTTCGACTTTATGCAACAAACAAGTATTTGTGTCAACGGGAAGTGAAAGAAAAACCATTATTTTAAACCTCATATCACAATAAAATACACTTCCTCTTCTAAGCTCTCCCCTTAACTCAACACTTGACACCGCTAGCGTTTCGACGAGCAACCGCGAAAACTATCAGATATTCCAAATTAATGGTAAAACATTTTAATTAAATGAAAAGAAATATTGTGAATATTGGCACTTAACAAAGTTAAAATCGCTGGCAATAAGGCAATAATTTAAGCGCATATACTAACAAATAAAACTGACTAATTCGCCGTTCACTATGAGTGAATTTATGCGTGTCGCATACATGATTAAATTGAACTAGAGGATTTTCCTTTGGCTCTACCAATATATTTAGCTTTTGAAACGTAGACCAATCGAAAGATCATATAATTCTTTAACAAAATTTTGATTTTATAAGTGAAACGTTTTCTTGTATTTATGATCAACAATATAACTTTCAGTATTGAAAACGGTGGTCAAAACCTCTTTCACCCACGAAAAGGCTGAGCTGTTCCATTTTATCCAGAACTCGATACGACTCACTTAAATTTTGAAGTTCGTGTTTATCTAGTAATTTATGCAATGTCAGTTTTTCTATAGTTTTAATATTAACGGTTTTTATGCACAACCCGAAAACGTCCTCACTCAGTTTTGACTGGAGTTCAGTTACTCTAAAAAAGCCATTTTCCATCATTGTTCGCTCAGTTGCACTCCTCAAACATTAGAAATGAAAAATGGTTCAAGTTATTTATTTCTATATGAAAGCGGAACTAAGCATTTCAACCGATTTCTCAATTTTTGACTCCAGCACGTGTTCAAAGCGTTTGGAGTGTCTGTTCTCAGAACTAAAACGTTCAAGCTCGGTCAGCATGTTAATAGTTTTATCTCTTGAAAGTGTATTGGGTAAAACGTATTACCGATCAAAAATTTTGAAGTAAAGCTGTGTTGGTGCTTTTTTCGTGTTTTCAAATTAATTTCAACTGTAATTTTACCCCAAGCCCGAGGGCTACCATTCAAGCAACTTGTAAATTACTTCACTTTGTTCACAAACCATTGCTTTAATTAGGCCAGTTTTTGTTTAACAAGAATAAGTAAATACTGAAATAGTAAGTTAACAATGCTAAAAGTCTTCGAAATTAGTCTTTTACTTGCAATTTTTCAGTTTCAAAGAGTCTTGCACGTTATCTGACTCACGATAAGAAACAATGTGTTTAGATCTAGTCGAATAACTGATAAGGTTACGAAACTTTCTTTGTTAACTTCGGATTCTTGGTTTTCTTTCCACTGGCAGGTCCCCAGCTGTTTCCTTAATAACAGAAACCATGTCAAAACAAAACTTTCTGAAAACCCGAGTATGCGAAAAACCGAAACTATTAGTAAAACTTGGCAAACTGCCATACACGACCGTTATCATATTTTAAGTGTAAACACAGAAAGAAAGTCTACCGTCTTAAGTATTTTCAGCTAAACACATGAATATACTGACTTCTTGTTCTAATATTTCTGGAAAATCGTTTATATGAAGTGAAAGGGATTTCAAAATGAAAACTCAACTTCCAATTATGACATCTTAGGTGGAAAATAGAAAAAAATTTGTGCTGCCGGATATATTACAAATTTTATAAATGACTATAGATTTTCTACGGGTACCGTGAACAAGCAATGCTTTTCCTTGCATTTAGTCGAAATTTTTCGTGAGATAGGGGAATAATCGTAATTCGTTTGCCAAACCTCTTGAGCTACATTCTAGCAACTAGGCTACCACAAGAACTGATTAAAAATTTACTGAAACACACCTAAAAGTCCATTGAGTGAAATATACAGAGAAATGACATATCGCATGCACGGAAACGCGGGAAAAGACAAAAGAAAGAAGCTCACTATTGTCTAAAGAGCAACTGTGCAGACAAAATAACAGGTAAACAACGATAGTATGTTCTTAAGCTGTCAGCATTTTAGTTGGGCACTTCAGAATTTAAAGTTTGTGAATGCTGCTACTCTAAATTTGACATGACCGGTCCAAAATCGTTTTAGTTTCAGTGCTTTGTAAGATTCAACACGTTATTTCTTTATCGGAATCGATTCCGGTAATTCTGTCGATTTTGAAAAATTATTGTTATATTACTTGAAAACTGCCAAAAGCGTAGTTTATTTCTCCTAGCGACTTCTCTCCTCTGTTTAAACTGCTTTAACGAGCTGTCTTACAGCCGGCTGATTCATTCTGATAAAACAGTGTTGTTTTATTGGAATCCATTTCTGTTGTAGTTCTTTGTTTAAACTTCGGTTCGATATGTTGTTTTATTTTACGTCCACAAAGATAACAGCAAACATTTCTGAATAATAATTTGTAATTATCGGAACAAACGACAAGCCGCCTTTACAGATAATAAAGCAAATCGATCAGCGATTCTATGAAGACAATAACTGGTGACAAAAAGTTCACAGCACTAAAACTCTGATGACTTAAAGATTAAAACCGTATTCATCGGTAGCCGGTTGTACAATATTCTAAATTTTTACTTTAAGGAAGCGAAAACAATTAAAATCTCAAAATGCACTGCTTAAGTAGCACAGCCGGCTTCAGTGATGTTCACAATAAGGTTTACAAAATAGGGAAGTAGAGAAATATTCGCTGAATATACTATAACTTTCAACGCGCGTAATATACTTGATGCAAAGTTATACAAAGGTAAAAGAAAATGGTTGTAGGACTGGGAAGTTACTAATTGTTTCTTAGTTATAATCTCAAGTGTGAAAATTATTTGTTTTCCGGAAAATGTTTGAATTCTGGACATATCCAATAAACGAATTGACACTTTCATATCAAAAACAACTTTCGTTCAATTCACATGCAATTTATTTTTTGCAATAACTTTACTGGTGGGAACTTCAATATTGCATTGCAAACTGTTATTGTTTTCAATGAATTATTTGCTTCCACAGTTTAGTAAATTTAGTAAGTTAACGAAAACTAAAACCGTGAAAACGACGAACATGTTCGCGTTACTGAGTACTTCTTAAAGTAATATTTTTTCGTCTTTCCTCCTGTAATGTCAATTTTGAGTTAGTCAGTTTCGCTGCATAGACAACAACCCCCACATTGAACGATTTCTTCCGTTTTATCAGTTTAACGGACATCACTCGTTGGGCAAATGAAACATACTCTACGAAACTGAACAAACTTTGAACTTGAAGGACTTATTTGAAGATTTAAGAAAAACATGAAAAAGCCTACTCAGTAAACCAAAGCTGTCCGACTCTATTCTGGCTTGTGAAAATACAGCTAGCCTACATGCAGGTTTTCTGAATAGTTGAGTAATGCCGTGCATTGTTCCATTTAAATTTAATTTCAGGTAAGTCCGGGGATACATTTATTTTCAAAATATCTCACTGTCCCCCGTTTTGTTCACCTTTGAAAAGTATTTTTTTACAGTGCCTAGGAAAAAGTTACGAACAATTACACGTTTTCATAATCAGAACTCAGTAGCTAATTTTGGCCGAGGCTCGGTGTTCTTCATTTTTTGAAAAACTTCAGACCTCAAATTGTTCTCAGTTTTATACAGTACATGTATGAAAAAACTGTTCTGGTTAAAATCTTACGTTTTCATAGCTCCGAGGCAGCGCTTGAGCCTAAGATTGTTCTCTTAACACGGTTCCTACATTTAACTGGATACGAAATTCTAGAGTTCAGTTTCCACGATTTTCCAGGACCTTTTTGAGCAAACTCAAGGATCTTCCCGGTATGATATAAAACTTGAGTGCTTCGCATATTTTTTCTGCAAGTATCAGCAAACAAATATATAACAACAAAGTATCTCATTATGCTGTATATCAATAAAGACTAAACATCATATGGAAGTGTTAGAAAGCTTGCTTCCATTGCCGAAAAGTCGAGCCTCTATTTCGGGTTTAAAGGCATTCTGTCCCATCATAAATTTTTAAAAACAACCGCATATTTCGATTTTTTCGTCACTGAAGGTGAAACACTTTTCCCATTCCAGGATTTTCAAGATTCTCGACCATATTTCAAGATCTTCGCAAGGGCTGGATTTTCCCAATTTAAAGACTTTCCAGGATTTTTACGGACTGTGGGAGCACAGTCTTAACTTGTTCCTAAAGTCTACCAGGCTTATCGGGACCTAAGCGTTTCTTTATTACGCTAACTTGTTCCTGTAGAAATGAAAATCGTTTATATGTATGTTTGACCAAAAGGGGGTTTTCAGCTTTCAGTTTAATTAATTATTCAGCCTGATTTAAATAGTTAAAATAAGCATCTTAACACCAGAGCTTCAGTGAAGATAAAAATGAACTCATCAATGCAGTTCGCATTAAAGTGATAAAAACGAACCGATTTCTCTATCATTGTACAGACATAAACACTCAGTGGACTTTACTGCTTGTTAATTTTATATCAAACTTGTACAGACAACTCTAACTCATTGTAGTCTTTCATTCTGTGTTATAGACCTGATAAAGACCAATTTTATTATGGACAAGCTACACAACAACATCGTTAACAAAGTCGTTATTATTATTATAACTATTAACACTATCACTATTGGTTTTTTCGGTATTATT
>JAOBYF010523299.1:0-15594 GCA_025403605.1 Parazoanthus darwini
GGACTGGTTGTACTATAGTTTCGCAACTTGATTAAAACAGTAGCCGGAGCAGGTCGAAGAGTTAAACTTTAGAAATTAAATGAAATAAAATTGTCATCAGAAAAATTGGCATAAAAAAATTTGAAACGAAAACGTAATCAAAAAAATTGATGAAAATCAATATCAAATTGATGCTGATCCAAATTTTGGAATGCAGGTGCCCGTTAGAATTTATGCAAATGATCAACTAATCCAAAAAATGATGACTGATCCCGGTTTCTGTGTACACCCATGAACATCAAAGGAAGTACCACCTCAATGCTTGTGTGTAGGTAATACATGTATGTGTATGTGACAGACCCTTCAGTGTGTGTAGAGGAAGGAACCTTGTAGCTAAAACATTTCATTGATGCATTATAATATAATTAACTTGGTTACTATAGATCTATAACATACCAGAATACTGTAGTTACCCTAATGTGATACACTGCCATGTAATTTGTTGAATAGTGTTCAGGAGTGTTGGAATTGTTTTTTCCACAATTTATGCACTAATATAAGTGTTATTACGTGAAAGGGAAAATTTATTGTAACTTAGAAAATAGAAATCAAAGAATAAGCACTCTGCATGTAAAAATAAATAAATTACAGCTGATAGTAAAGGCAGTGATACTTTTTTTGTCTTTTATGCAGATAGCGTTGTGCCTTTTATATTTTACATGTACTATTTAGCTGTGACAAATAAAATGTTTTTGAATCAATGGATAAACCTCAAAAGCAGCTACATGTAGATGTAATTGTATCTTTTATCAATAATCTTGAGAACTAATAAAATAAATTCATTTCATTTTGTACAATTTCTAGGTGAACCACAGTTTGTAGGTGAAAATACGACCCAGGTCAGTACAGTGCTTGCAGAAAACAGCTGCAAATTAAAGTATAAAAGCAAGAGTTTTGTGGGTTTAAGTTTGGACGAGTCTTAATCCTGCATGTAAATTATGTTGAAAATTGTTTGATTTTTTGTAGCTGTTGCGAAAGTTACTTCTGGAGATCATCCACCGCATTCCAACAAATGAGCAATTGAGGACACATTACAAGGTATCACTTTCCACCATTTATAATAATTTATTCCATTTATATTAAAATTAATATATTTTTAGATGTTGCCATTACAGAATTATTGTCAGTGTTTTTCTACCACCACCCAGCAAAAAATAATGCTCCTTTAGAGGGTACACTGCAAGCCTCTTCCTTTTCCTCATAATTAAAGTAGAAAACATAAGCAGAGATTGGTGAAGCTATGAGTAAGTTGGCAAGTTTCTTCAGTCCATGAAATTTAGAGCCCACTATTGCTTCCAGTGAGTCACTTATAGCTCTGTGCATGGTGTATATTTATGTTTATTTATTTTCCTTAACTTTGATGAAAAGGAAGAGACAGCTCGCAGTCTTTTAGAGGGTAGCTGTGTTGGGATTTTGGAGAATATCAGGAATAATTCAGTAAACTTGTGTTAAATTATGCTGTTCCTAACCCTAATAATTTTATGTTGTTATCCTGTTTTCAGTCCATCTTATCTTTGATGTTTCACCTTTTGGAGGTAAGTTTATTTGACACAAGGAGAAATTGATGTTTGAATTCACTGAAATGACTTAACCTGTTTTTCTTGAGGAATATAAGTGTTTACTTTTAAAAGTGTGGAAAAAGTGTAGTGCTTGGTGTTGATTAAATTTTCAAAATTTAACAGATAATTTTTTTTAAGAATTGACCAGAAGAAAAAATTTTCTTTTGGTTTTCATTTTTAGAATTCTCAAACTTTATAGTCATAGTTCATGTACAATGCTGCACAGAACCCAGACCATTAAAATAGATAAAAGTTTGTAAGCCATTGGCCAACGTAATAAGAACAAAACAGCACTTGTTGTTGAACGTATTGACCTTCTGTACATGTACTTCATCTTTAACAACAATCATTTGCTTAATACTCTTACTATTAATTTAATTTACAGAACATTTCATGTATGTTCACTTTTTCAACCCAAGAAAAAAAATGTAAACTGTATCATTCAATGAATGTGAAGGCCAGAAATTTTATGAAGAAAGCTCAGTTCAAATTGAAGTAGAAATATTTATTAATCTGCTAGTATTGTCCTTTCTGCAAAATGTTCTGTTTTGCACAAGACTGATTAAAGACAACTTTTACTAACTTCTAATAGCTAAAGTTGCTTTTAACACTGAGTTACTCCTGCTTTTACATTGTTTTACCCTTAGATTGAGAATGAAGAAAATGTGTTGGTCTGTTTGAGAATCATCATTGAGCTGCACAAGCAGTTCAGACCCACACTTCAACAAGAGGTGAGTTGACCAGAGCCTTGAAAACTGATTTGTGAAATTCAAATAATTTATTCTAACTTACTTCTCTATACACTGTAGATGCAAAGCCAACTTTTAATTGTAATTGTAATTTTAACTTTAGCTCTTACCCTTCTCCACAGTGCATGTACATGTAACTATAGGCTGGACTTTAGCTCCAGTTATAACAGTGAATGTAATGCCCAACTCTGCTTCTTTTTTTATATTTCTAACTCTACAGTGAATGTAATAAAAAAAATGGTGCCAATGCTACATGGTCGTGTAATGGTTATTAATATCAGCAGCTGTAAAGAATGTTTTTGCGACTGGTTAATAAGTTGTGACTGGTTAATAAGTGACTTTCAGTTGCTGCTAAAATCTCTGGTCAAAAGTTTAAACATTCTACAGTTTAAGAAATGGAAACTCTATCTGTGCCTCCATCAACTGTTGTAAGCTCTTAGGGAGATAAAAGAATGTGATAGGAGATGGGAAAGTGCAGCACTTCACATTGTGCCTCCTGGATGCACCCTTTTAAAGTACAGTACTTGCATACAGTAAACTTCTAAAAGTGCATGTATTTGAAGTTACATCTCTGAGGAATGGTCAACAAAATCCAAATTTGTTGGTGCTGTTGTAACAAACTTATTCTAGACATTGCCATTTAGGAATACACATGTATGTATTGAAGTATGTTACATGCATTATTTTTGGTGTTTAAATTGTTGTACATGTGTTGTCATTCCAGATTCAACATTTTCTGCAGTTTGTCAAGACTATCTACAAAGATTTACCAACTAATGTGGTAAGAAGTACATTGTATATGACTCACAAATTAACACATGTTTTTTCCCTTGCACACTGTACAACATTCTTAGAAGTGAAACTGCATTGCTCTCTTGTGACATTTACTGGTAGTAACAGTAGTTTACTTGAAATCTGTTTTCAAATCTCAGCCTAAGGCATGTTCTCAAACATGTTCTTGAATTTTTGGTATTTTTAAGCTTCAGTGTTTTTATAGAAATGTTTCCTACAAAAAAGAGTGTACATGTACATGGTACAGTTTTCAAACATCAAAATATTGTCCAAGTAGAAGCTGATCTGGAGCTTGTAACAAAATACAAACTTAATGACCAAAATTCTAGAGCATTGTGCTTTATAGGATACATATATTGGACAAAATAGATGCTGTAATATTCAATTAATATACTTTAATTGATGTGTGGTGATTACATGTATGTTGCTTAGTAGATAAATAGCAACAAAAAAACTTATCTGTACTCTCTTTACAACCAGATAGTTGACTAACTACTTTGTTAAAAATTTCTAGAAACAGTTCTTTGATGTAGTGCCAATTTCCTCAACTGGGTTCCTACCTGCCGAGGGAGGTAGTGGCACAGCTACAAGTACCTCAACCCCTGGTAGTACCCCAGGGACTACACCTGCAGCATCTCCTCTAAATGCTGGTGATGGTACCAGTGGTAAAGGACAGCAGGTGAGTCATCTTTAGTCTTCTGGAAGGGAGGGGTTAGACCACACCTTCAGTATCACCTCTGGATGCCGGCAGTATCATTGTTAAGGGTTAGGATACCTGTGGCAGCAGGTGAGTCATCTTTAGTCTTCTGGGAGGGAGGGGTTAGACCACACCTTCAGTACGTCACCTCTGAATGACAGCAGTACAGTATCATTGTTAGTGGTTAGGATACGTTTAGCAGCAGGTGAGTAACCTTTAGTATTCTGGGAGGAGAGTTCTAAGATTAGCAGCTATATTGCCATTCAGTGCTAGCAATGGTACCAGTTGTAGCACACAGCAGCAGATGATTTCTCTTAGTCTTATGGTGGGAGGGAGGTTAGACTACACCTGCAAATATTTCTTTGGAACTATTTATAAGTGTCTATTAGCACTTACACACTGTTGCATGTACGGAGTTGTTAGCAATGTTCTATTGGAAAGATGACCTCTTATTCTGTACAATTCTTGTAAATACAGTAATTATAGAGTTGTTACATGTAACAACATTCTGTTAGAAAGATGGCCTCTCATTCCCTACATATTTGTACATGTGGAGTTGTTCTAAGTAGTGCTCTGTTACAAACTGTTTTCTCATTCCACACATTTCTTGTAGATTTGGGTTTGTCAGCAATACTCTTTTGGAAAGAGGTCCTCTCCCTCCTTACATGTACATTGCTGAGTTGTTAGCAATGCTCTGTTAGAAAGAGGACACCTCATTCCACACATTTAGTGCACTCAAAGAGTTGTAAGCACTGCACAGTTAGAAATATTTAATAAATCTTCTTGTTTTATACATACTGTATGTTGTGTTTTGCTTCATCCCCAGACTACCATACCCAAAGCTGTGAACTCACTGAAAGTGCTGGCAGAGCTGCCAATTATTGTTGTTCTTATGTACCAGGTATGGTTGCAGAGTTGCTTTTTCATTTGATGCCTCACTGGACTCCAGGCCAGAAAGATGAAAATTTCTTTGGTCCTGAGTAAAGTTTAGTGGTACAACTTTGCGCTGCAAGTTTTAACATTTGTGTAAATGTTTATAATAGTGTATTTTATGATACTGTACAGTATTTTATTACATCATGGTTCACTGGCAGTGTTCACTGAAGTTAAGAATTATAAAAATAATAAAAGTTGATCAGTGAAAATAAAGTTGGACAGGAGTTGATGTTAAATGGATGAGTGATCAGCAAACGATTTGTGTGTTTGTCAAGGTAATACAAGTGTACTGTAGTGACTGAGAGCTTGATCAAATTAGTATCTAGATGTTAAAACAGTATGATTATTGCCCAGACATACTGCTTGTTGTCCATCATTTAAAGCACTACGTACATATTCATGTCAGCTGACCAGGGTATGAAGGAGATTTGTTTCTTTTACACATACTACACAAAATTCTTATCAGCAACTCTATTTTATAATTTTGTCCAACCAGTTGTACAAGCAGAATGTCCACAGTGTGGTTGCTGATTTTATTCCTCTCATCATGAACACCATTGTACTACAACCATCCCTGACAGCCAGGTAGGTTTAAGAATAATATTTACTTGGTTTTGCAATCTGCATGAACTAAGATAATGAACAGCCAGAGGAATTTCTTTTTCCATTTACCACTTAACCCCCATCTTTATGGGTAGATAGAGTGTAGCAACTTGGTGATGTTGCATTACAAATACACAGCTCACAACACAAGCACATTATTGTACAGGAACCTCTTGCCCCCACTATACAGATTATGCCTGGCCTTTGGTGCACAGCCAACAGTCGGTTGTCATATGTTACATATGTTTGTGACAGACCACAACACCAGGATTAAATGTGAAACTATTTGAACAACATGACACCATAAGTATTGATAGAAATGTGACTTCATTGTCAACAAGTGTGAGAATGAAATAATTAATAACCTAAAACATAAAATGGAATAACTGCGAGATCTCAAAAGATTTAGTTGAAAGTATGAAAGTATGAAAATAGTGCAAAGTTTTGTATTGAATCTGCAGCCAATCAATTTTTAACTACTACAATCCTTGGCACTGTATGATACTGTCTGTATATAATGTAAGAGGTACAATAAAATTTACTGTTTTTGAACCAGAATGAGTGAAAATCCATAATTTTATTTAGATTCAGTAACAAAATCAAATCCTTTTCGGATTATTATAAATAAAGTGATTTGTGTGTGAGTGATTTATTTTTTCTTTTGCAGGAAATCTCCCAGTTTCAACAAAGAAATCTATGTTGACTTTGTTGCAGCACAGATCAAAACCTTGTCATTTCTCGCTTATATTATCCGAATTTATCAGGTATTTGGTACTAATATTCATGTAGTGCTCATCGTCAGTCATTTTTGCTCCTAATTGTTTGTCAGTGTTGAAACTTCACAGATTCAGTTTCTTAGAACATCAATAGATATTATGTTTTAAACACGAATGCATGTTTTAAACGGGATAGATTCGTGGCAACTCATTTAGAATATCTTGCTAACATTATTTGAAAGATTTCTGGCAGTTTGAGGTAGTTCTTGTACAACTTGAAATCAGACTATGTACTTTGATTTGAGCAACTGGTTGATTACATACGTGTAAATGAAAGTTTCTTTTTTTAATCGAATGTATGTTGAGAAGTTGTTGAGAGACATACAAAAGCGTACGTGGCTTTTGAGTTATGCCAGTCGTTAAGTACAAATTTCTACACAGCTACTCAAAGTGTTTTCCCTCGTTTCTTAAGGATATGGTGAACACATACTCTCAGAACATGGTTGGAGGAATGCTTGGCTTGCTGCGATATTGCCCACAGGTTGGCAAAGTTTCCCAACAATCACATATACAGTACTTGTATAACACTAATGAAGACTCCTATGCATACATAGAGCTACGTGTGGTTTTCTTGAACAGTACCGTATCTCGTTATCATTGTGGATTTTACAGTATAAGCAACATATTATCAGCCATAATAACATCAGTACGAAGTGAAATGTAAAGTGAAGTTGTAGCTATTGTGACACCAATTTCATTAAACCTTTGAATCGAAGCAGGAATTACATCCCAGTGTACAAGAACCACAAACAAAGCCTTGTTCACTTGTCGAGATAGAGTTTTTCAGTTGTCACTCCTTACCTTTGGAATTAAAAGGGGTTAAAAGGGCCTAAAATAATCTAAGAAGGGCAGAATCCTTCGATGACTTAATTCTATGTTTTACAGTTAGGATGGCAATTGTGATTTGTGTGGTTTTAGGTTGCTTTACATGTAATTATCTCACTTGGAACACACCTTTGAAAAGGCTTGAACTCAAACTTGAATGTGTTCTTTCTTTCCAAATTAAGACAGATAAAATGTTATACTTTAGATCTTTGTTAGACCACCATGCCGTTATCTAACTAGAGATTATTGTTGTTTCATTCTAGGAAGTTGCACATTTGCGAAAGGAACTGCTGATTGCTGCAAGGCATATCCTTGCCACGGACCTTAGGAACAGTGAGTGAATGTTGAGAACATTTTGGGCAGAGTATAAGAATGATTCTTGTACCGAAGTTTATTATTCATACATGTAGCTTTTTCAACAATCTCGGGGATAATAAGAATGATATGGTGCTCACTACTCCTGGAATTCCTGAAAAACTCGTGGGGAAAGAGACAATTTCCCTGTACTCCTGGAAAACTTCTGTAATTTTGTGGAAAGATTTTAAACACTTTTATAAACATTAACCAAAGCATCTGAGTCATGATTGTACTTTTCGTATTTTATCAAGACTCAATTTCAGGAATTTTTTTTTCTGGAGATTTTGGTCATTTTTGTCCCATTTTACTTCTACCGGAAAGCTGAAGAAGTTTACTTGATATTGTTTTTGTTTTTTGGTGAGAGAGAATTTAAGGTTGAGTTAGGAAAAATAGATTTTCTACCCTGGAGAACTCCTGGAAAACTCCTGGAATTTTGTTAACAGTCAGTGAGCACCATGGAACGACAAGAGGAGTGTGAGTATCGAGACTACGTTTTTACACGGATTGAATAATAAAGAGCGCGAAAATTTAAATGGAGATAGTTACAGTATGCGCTTGCTTACAACTATTGTGAGACGATTTCTTCAAAGAAAGTACATGTAGAAATCTATGAAGAATACTTGACGTGGAGTTTAGGTTTTGGTTGATGGTGCTCGATAGTCCAAGATTTTTAAGGATTAGTCGACACCTCCACTGAGAATACCTGAAAGCAATTTGTTTTCCTACCAGAACAAAATTAAGAAAACTGAAATCTGACAAGCACGTGCATACTCAAAGTCAAGGTTAGATATCTTTTTATCTTTTGTCTCCATTTGAGAGGCAAAATAAATATAATTTCCTCTGGATTTGTTGGAAGGTTTGGAAATGCTAAATACTGGCTATTTTGCCATGTATTTATTGGTAACAGATAGGATGTTAATAAGCTACGCCACCTTCAGTCCGTTTTACCATCAAATGCCCTAATTTCCGAAAGGTATACATGTAGAAAATCATCGCTCTTAAACGTGCTACCATTGTTGAGATAAGTGGAAACCCAGAAGTCTTCCCTTGGTGACCAGCTCATGGTAATGGAACCAGCCCTTGCAAGCTACTATATCACATTTGCCATGGTACATGTATGCTATGTAAGAAGAATTTCTCTTAGTGTCACTATACAGAGCTATGATTTTTATGTCCTTTTCAAAAATTGAGTTAGTTTAATCTATATTTATTTTGAACTGACCAGGATTTGTGCCCCACATTGACCAACTGTTTGATGAGGAAGTATTGATAGGAACTGGTTGGACCACAAAAGAGTCGCTCCGCCCTCTGGCTTACAGTACCTTAGCTGATCTGGTACATCACGTGCGCACTCATCTTCCGCTCCCTCACCTCTCTCTTGCTGTCCACATGTTTTCAAAGAATGTCCACGACGATTCTTTACCAGTCAGCATTCAAACAATGTCATGCAAGGTGAGAACATTTCATGTACATTATAGAATTTCTGTGTGCGGTAGTTTAAGATTTTGGCAAGTCATTAGAACCTTTCCCGCCCGTTCATATGTTCTCTGTCACTCTACATTGTAACCTTCATTCATCCCGTCCCTCCATGTATCCTTAGATCCATCCATCCCTCCATCCATCCCTCCATCCATCCATCCATCCCTCCATCCATCTACAGGCACAGCTATTTTATAAAAGGTTAACATTATGTCATATCGTTAACGTTGTTAACATGACTGAAACGAGCTGTAGTTTACATAAATCTTCGTGAAAACACAAGATACTACATTTTTAATGCAGAAAGGTTATAATTTCAGTTAAATGGCAGCTGAAACACGTTGATTGATTTACCTAATGCTTAGGTTCTCCTATACTGTAGTGAAGCAGCTTTACGCATTTGATGTTTTCAGCAACCAACAGTTCCTTTTAGCTGGGCATTCACTATATATAGCACAGTATCAACCACATTTGGAGCAGCTTCGTCCGTTTTTTCAAATTTGGTTACTGTGTGTAGTATTTATTGTATTTTGGAATATGTCAAGTTGTGATTATGCAATATCTTTTTTTACTCATCCATTCATCTATTCCTCCATCTGTTACATGTATGCTCATCCTTTTTCCGTCCAGCCAGGCACCAATTTAAATCAATTTATCTGTCCACATTTTTATCCATCTGTCAATCCAATTAATCAATTCCTCTCTCAATCTGTTTTCCCACATTGATTGCTGTGATTTGGATACAAGTGTTCATAAAAATGGACTTTTCCCTTCTGGAGACAATGTTTAAACTGTTTTAAGGTGTATTTGTGTGTTTTTTCTTATTGTGTTTCGTCTTCTTGTAGTTGTTGCTGAACCTGGTGGAGTGTATTAGGCAAAAGAGTGATGAGCAAGGAACGGTAATCTACATACTGATCGTTGACTTTTTTTTATTGTGAACTTCATAACTTAAACCTCCTTTCCAGTTTCTGAATAGTATCTCTTCATTGGCTCTATTGAAACGTGCATTGACAAAGGCAATATCAATACATTCCAAACAGTACTCTAAAACTAAGTTCTAAGTTAGGGTTAGTTTTTTCACTAAATTGGGGAAAGCTTGCGTGATTTTAGCTCATTTAATGACAGTGTGACTTGTCAAACCCTTGATAGTTTCGGGTTCTGTTTTATAAGTACCTCTCCTGATAACTCATTTCGACATCTTGCTATGACCTCAACTTACATGTAAACTGATGTGTACTGTAGATTTCTGGTAGCATCTTGAAAGTTCGCTTTTAACAGCAAGGCTTCTTGTTTATTACAAGGGTCGAGAGATTCTCATGAGGATGCTGGAAGTGTTTGTAAGGAAATTCCAATCAATCGCAACTCACCAGATTCCAGCAATTTTTCAAAAGTGGTAAGTTTGTCTTTGTAACAGGGCAACAGATTTTCTTAACAAACGACGCTTTGTCTTAAGCTTAAATTGTTGTTGGGAGGTTTTGAGATTTTGACTGTTCAACCCAACAAAAAGTTTGATGACTATAGATCACATTTTCTTCAGGGTTCGTGTGCCTGAAAACTGCTGAAATAGTTCTAGAATTTTGGTCTTACTCCAGGGAAATTGAAATAAAGTTCCGGAATTTTGAAAATAATTTGTTTTCCGATTTTATATTTTGAATGTTTTGTTAAGACCATTGACTTTCTGTTGATTGCAGCCATGAAAATATTCTTGAAAAACTTCTGAAAATGTCCAAAACACTCCTGGAATGTCAAGAGTTTTCAAATCCGTGTAAAGGGGCGCGAACCTTGTTTCTTGTTTCCTTGCGAAAAGCACATGTTTTTCAGTCAGTTCCATAAAGCATTGGACTTTTGTTGCCTTCCGTAGCCAACAAATCAGTGAGAGCCAAGCACAGGGCAGTCATGGGTCACACTCTGCTGCGACAACGGAACCACAGACTCCCTCATTAACAAGTCAGGCTGCAAGCCAAGCTGGAAATCAGGCTGGGAATCAGACCAGTTCATCGACAGCAACTGCATCATCTGAAAAACAAACGCCAGCACAGCAAGAGCCGCCAGTAGAGACCCCTAAGGTACTTTTTCTTCTATAATGATCCTTTCAGAAAGTCATGCAAAACCACTTGCTGTTCAAGTGTTTGATTAAAAGTTGTATTTGTATGTACTGTCAAGAATATAATAGCAAGATATGAGTAAAGAGGAGCAATGATCAGGAAGGTTGAGTGGGGTGCTCGATTTTTTGTCTACTTTTTTGTGAAATCTACGTTACTTCGGATTAGTTCGTTCATTTCTCTTGTTATCCAAACGAACTAGAATATCAAAAATTGGCTACACAAACTCGGAACAGCTCCAGTTTTCGAATCAATTACATGAAAGCAGTCGTCGCTTTACCAAGTAGTGGAAGGAGACACAGAATGGGGATATGTTGTGTTGTATCCTATTTATTTTTTGTAGTCACAGAGAACTAGCTATAGAAGTGTACACTACATTTTGCAGTCAGGATCCTGTGCATATTTGTGTCACACGTTCTTATTGCGTTGCGTAATCTGGAACACTTGACATGTGTTTCATTGTCGTGGTTAAAGACACAACAGTATTACATGATTCATGTAAGCATCCTGGAATTATGTATTTTCACCCTCGATACTCGTGGAATAGTCCTGGAATTCTAGACAAACTCCTGAAGTAGTTTTCGTCTTTTATGTTCAAATGATCTCAATCTTTTTGTTGACTGCGGTCAAGCGGAGCCATTCCATGTAAAACATTTAAACTAAAATATTCATTTAAAAAACGGAGAAAAATCCTAAGAACGCTTCTTGGAGACTTTTGGATTTTAAACTGTTAAAGTTTACGAACTGATCTTATGTTCACGTATTACTCATTAAACAAACCTGACATTCCAACCTCTTTACATTTCAGAAACCGCCAACACCTCCAGGTGCGTCCGTTACTATGTTACAATTTAAAGTATTTAAATCTTGTTTAAGAATTGTCGAACGGCGTCAGAAAATGTCAATATCTGTTATGTGGTCCCTACATCTGACACACTGAACTTTCAATGTGTTTTACATAAAGAAAAAGAAACTAGCAAAATCATGTTTTCCCGTAGGAAGTGGTATTGTGGGTCAACCGACAGACCATTAGCAGAATTAGATCTCTTATCACACTTGGTAATCTTGGTATTGCGCTTTACACAGATTAACTTCGTTTGACATAGCTGTATGATTTGCCCAGTCAATGCGTTCAGTGTGCCACACGTTTCTTTGAAATTTCAAGTGGTTATTAAACTCCGCACAGATATCGTGTGTCTGCATTCGTGTTGGTGTTTGTAACTCTCACACATGTGTGAGATCTTCAAATTTTAAAATCGTCCTCTAGTTCTTTAACATTCTTGTTGTTTATTGTGGTTAAGTTACGGTTACTTTTTATGACAGTATTCTTCGGGTCAGTACACTAAATGTTAAACAGAGTATCTCTCATTTTTACACAGTACCGAACATGTTCTCGGTCCCAGACTGCCGTAGTATGGTGAAGACCCTTGTGTGTGGTGTAAAGACAATTACTTGGGGTGCTGGATCCTGTAAAGTGCCGGGAGGTATGAGTCACTTTTAGCTATCTTGGAAAGGTTAAATTCTTAAAATCAAGTGAGCTTCTTGATTGGACTCATTCATAACTGTAGACAAATATACAGCTTGAAACTGCAATGAAATGGAACTCAATCGTGTATTTTAAACCTGACTCACTTTTCTTTCAATTCAGCTACAAAACCACACTTCAGAGTTAATTATCTGAGAAACCAGCAGTGACAGGCTGGAAGCCGAGACACATTTTTGTAGTCATTTTGGAAGAAGGGATAATAATGTGCTCATAACTTCATGAAGAAAATGGTACTCAAAAATACTTTGAGGTAGTTTAAAATTTCAAATAGACGCTAAAAATTAAAAAATTGTTGTGTATTTTTCTTTTTTTCTTTCATTTCTCGCAAGCTTTGGTAAGATTAAAGATAAAGTCATACTGATAAATCTAAATGTAAAATCCAAGAATTCCTTTAGTAGAGATGCATGTTACTTGTTGTCTTAGCTACTTTACTGTCTGTTTGCCCTCAGCCGAAGCAAGTGTACCCGTTTCACCACAAGGACACAAGACATTTCTTCCGTGGGAGACGCAGTTGTTCACTCGATTACTTAAATACGGTGAGAAGCTCCATGTGTAAAACTTTACTGTGGCTTAATTTTGTGATGTTTTGATTTTGAGGTTATAGGTAATCGTCTAAAGAATATCTTTCCAAATATATATTTATATATGTATTATGTTCGAGAATGGATCAATTAGAATTTTCCGCATTTTCAGTATGTTGCTGTCTGTGAGTTTAGCTTGTCACAGAGCCAAATTGCACAAAGCCAAACTTTTATGGAGACCAGATTATGCAGCGATCAAACGTTTTACTGATATTCTCCTAATGTCTCAATATTTGGAATATAACTGAACTGTACCAATAAACCTATAAACCCTATATACCACAACTTTAACTACTTGAGTGATACTGATATTTAGTTCTTGTACTCACTTCTTCTACCTTGTAACTTACTAATACTGTTATTGATATACTTAACTAAAGCTCTACAAGCTCTGGACATCTATCAAGTGTCTGTTTCACCAAATGGACATTTCTACATCAGGGCTGCAAGGTAAGAGCTTTGACTTGTACGCCACTACAAGATGTTCTATAAAGTATTTATTCCGTATCAAGTTTTTAATGTGTACTTAACTACCATTTTATTGGGATGTTTAGCTCTCTTTATCCTTCATCTGTTTTCGGTGATTTTGTCTTTTTCCGTTAAAGAAATGCTATTCCAATCTTTGTATGTATTTCGAAATCTATATCTTAGTGTAGATTTTTTTGCCGTGAATGAAACAGCTTTTCACAACTTCTGAGCAAAATAAATATTTTGACAAGCGATACATTTTGCAAGTTATCGATATGAGGCCGAGCTACAAACATCATGAGGTGTTAGACATGTGCATAACTCGTGTGGCATACTTTGATTGGTTGTAAATACCAAAGGACTCTGCGAGGAATAAGTTGCAATGTCACTGCGGTATCCAAGTTTTTGGTCCCCCCTGTTGTAAAATCGCGGCAGCAAGTAACTTACCGTTGGTAATTTCTCGTATCAAAATAATGTGGTGTTTCTTTCCCCGCAGCTCACAACAAGTTAGAATGAAAGAGGAGAAAGAGATTCTGGAACACTTTGCTGGAGTGGTAGGTGGATCTTCATTTTTTCGTTAAAGTGTGTTTACCAAATGAGAGGATTCACAAAGCTTTCACAATCAACTGTATTACATTACTGTATCTTTTTCTCTTCCAGTTTACAATGATGAATACAGCCACTTTCAAGGAAGTGTTTTCCTCGAGCATTGAGGTAAACATATGCTTTGTATTGTTCTGTAGTTTAGATTAGGAACGCTCATGTCATGTCACAAGCATATCAGCTACGCTGCTGACAGCAAAAATGTCTTTGACAAAAGCTGTTTTGTTTTATAATTTTTTTAATGTAATCTTTATCTGTTTAAGAGGAATAGACTGATATACATTTTTTTCTGATCAAATTGTTTCATTGCTGTCAAACAACAAAAGCAGTATCTGGTAAACTGTAAATTAAATTTCTTGTAGCTAAGAAACAATATTTTTGAGACTATTACCTGATTTCAAGTATATTTTAAATTGAGAAATGGGCCAGTGACCTTGTCTAAAAATATTAGAGTGAAAATGTTCACTGACTGGGTTTTATGTTAAGTTATGTTAAAGTCACTTTGCATATTTTTTTGGTGTTTTTTTCATTTTGTTCTATCTTTGCATCTTGTTTCATCACCTGTACGTGGTTCTGTTGACCTCCGAACAACTAAAAATTTCCAAATTGAAACTTAGTTAATTTGTTTGTTATCTACAGTACTTAGTGGAGAGAATCCACGCCAACTACGCCTTGCAGATTATCCCCAACTCATTCCTGGCAAATCCCAACACCTCGGCAACATTTGCGACAATCCTTGTCAGGTTCCTTCTGAAAAGGCTTGATGAGATGGGAAGTGAGTAATTTTGCTTTTTCCAGCTACAATAAATGGTACTTTTGAGACAAATGGCCTCCAAAACCACGGATGTCTCTAAAATGAAACTGCAGTGGGTACTTTTTACTTAGCATATCGGTAAATATTTGATGTTTTCCCTCGCAGCTAATATGGACAGATCAAACCTTTACCTCAAACTCTTCAAGTTGGTTTTTGGATCTGTCTCACTGTTCGCATCTGATAATGAGCAGATGCTGAAGGTATGTGGATCTGTAACTTCATTGGTATTGAAGACATATCAAATATCTTCATTGACTTTAGTAGGCCTGTTACATTCAATTTGAAACCTCATAGTGTCTTATTCGGGCATATCACAAATAATATACTTCAAAATCAATTTTCAGCAACAAAGATTTTAATGACATTTATGTCATTCTATTTTAGTTGTTAAAGTTTAGTTTTTAACTCTTATGCATTTGAAAGTCAAAACTGTTATGCTGCACATTTTCACAACAAGGGTAGTTTTGGAACTGAACAGGGTTTTTACTTGATTATGAGCAAGCTGTCGCTTTCAGTTGGATTGCCTACGATGAGATACAATAACTCAACAGATTTACTTTTCTTTAGAAGCAGACCAATAATTCAAATAAAAAGAGTTAGGCCTAGTTCAGACGTCGTACTTCACATGTGCCGAATCTAATGCTAATGAGCCATTTCTATTGTTCTAG
>JAOBYF010524410.1:0-15588 GCA_025403605.1 Parazoanthus darwini
TTGGGCCCCCCCCCCCCCCCCCCCAATTTTCCAAGGCTTGCTACGGCCCTGCTATGCAAGTATCATTTCATAATCGACTTTGCAGCGTTTTCGTCACCACTTCTCAACGTTGCATATAGTTATTGCACGTATGTGTTTATTTTGTGTATTTTGGTTTGAGAAATTTTTAAAAGAAACAAAAATTTGCCACGCCCATAACTCACGTGCATGTAGATTTCTCGAAGTTTTTGCGGTCAGTATTTGTCCACAAGAAGACAGACTGTCTAGTCTGTTCAACAAAACTAAATTTTTCAACACGCGCGACATTGCTCATTTTTGTATTCAGGGAAGAAACAGTTAGTGCCTGTATTGATTGAAAGGATATGTTAATAATCATTTATAACAATAAGAGCCACCGAACTGATTGTATTGGACGAAGACGAGCGATGTTTAGCTCGTCATCGATGGGCGGGGAAAGGGGGAGGGAAAGGGGGTCGCCTTATTATGCCACTCATGAGCATTGACTGGTGCAAATAAACATGTAATGAGTGCTGGGGTCACTTACCGGAACCAACAGGTAGAAACATTCCTGTTTGACGAAGTATTGCTTTCGACACATCCTTGCCTATTCCTCGATCTGCTGTGCGCGATTTGTGCGCGTGCTTTGATATTTGAGGAGGTACACGGCAGCGTACTGAGCCCCTCCGCCAGCCAATACCCAAGGAAGAGCGATGTGCAGGGCAAATGTTCATCTCGGAGACGTTAGATGGCAAACTAAAAATTGAGGATCGCGCTAAGATCAACTCGACCTCAGTGTCCAAACCATTGCTGACCATCAGACCCAGTGCGCTTTTGTGGCTTGCAATATTCTTCTCGCAAGACAGCAACGGCACCACATTCCCGCTAGTTTTCTTGCTGCGAGGGTCTTTTCCACATTGTCCACCAACTAGTCGCTGAAACGAACAAACTTTCTCCATAATATAGCTGGTTCTTCGAACTGGTTACGACAAGCAGGAAAACGTACTGAGCAGGCGTGTATGAGAAGTTAGCTGTCAATCAATTCCCTTGAATTAGTTTCATTTGATTGTTTTTGTTTTGTTCTTCACTTCTTGCTGCGGCTGCCTGTGTAGTTGCTGTCGTTTTTGTGCAGTGGCAGAGGTAAAGTTTTGAAGAAAAAACAGCAAATGAACTAAAGAAGAAGAAAAAAGACGTGGGAATTTTAATTGTTTGTCGCATGAACGCAAGTGCATTGGTAGGAGGTCCAGTGGATTGATCGTGTGACAACCCCTTGTGACCTCATTGACCTTTCACGGTGCAAACGAAAGGTTGTGAAGAACTTGAAAAGAGTGGAAAATCTGCATATCCTTGAAAGAATTATGAGTTAGTTGCAACAGGATCATGCTTCAAAGATGGTTTTTGCAGTAAAAAACTTAATCTATGGAGTTCAAGCAGTGTGCAAAAGAATGCCGTGATTTCAAACAATTGCGGCATTACGCGTGTACTGAGTATACAACAGGACTCATGCGATCATCAAAGATATGTTTTCAAATCTCGAAAGAATGGCTACGAAACGAAAAGGTAAGCACTCCGGTTTTGTAAACGCTACTACATGCAGTTTGATAAGAATCATTGATAAAAGCGAGGTTTTTTTAGTCATTTAACTGCTGCTGTAAATAGACATTGTTTACATTTAGCGGTCTGACTTTCACTGCATTTAGGCCAAAATGAATCGAGGCGTGTTTCGCATAATGAAATATTACCAGAAAAAAAAATCGAAAACGAGTAAAAACTACCTTTACACTTGCCAGTTTCAAAGTTTCAAGAATATCTGAATTATACCGCCCCCATATTTAATTATTTGAAAAAAGTGGAAAATTTGAGATTTTCGCGATATGAAATTTTGGTGTTTTTTGCTCTTTTGCCAGAAATTTAAAATTTAAGTTAGAAGTCTCAAATTTGTCCAGAACATCTCACTATTAGCTCCTAAATAAAGTTCAAAAGTAAAATCAGTCATATCTTGTTTTGCGTTTTCGCACGAGTTCGGTTTTTGGACCCTGGAAATTGACTTTCATTTGAGCGATTTGGGGGTTTCACAGGCTACTCGACCAATTCTAAATTTTCTCGAAATTATTTAAATTCCAGAACTTAAAAACTATATCACGTTTCTAGGCATACCATAGGCTATCTTTGGACAAAATATGAAGGGGTCGAATTTTTCAAACTTGTGCCACCTTTCACCCAGTTGTTACAGAGAGTCGCTCTTAAAAGCACACTTTCCCATTTTTGTGAGTTAGATAAACATCTGTAGCATGAACTTGGACTCACTAAAGGCCAAAGCAAATTGCTACACAAAGCTGTCGCTTAGCTTCAGAGTCCAAATGTGACAGGCCAACAACGATGGAGCCTGTGACTACCTCCAGTCTGGCAAAAGATAAATTGCTTGTGGAACTGTTGAAAAAAAATGGACGATGTTGGAGGGATTGAAGCGGTAGTAGATTACGGAGGGCTAGAAGACATCAAGCTTCAAGGATCTTCGGCTCACACAACCAAAGTGCAAGGGGATCAAACACGCGTGGACCTCAACCCCCATGTGTATCTGGGCTGATCGAACGAAGGTAAAGAAGAGGACAAAGCTCTTTTAAATCGTAGTTCGTTGATATTTACTCAGGTACAAATGAACCCGAGGAACACGAAATTGGCGCAAGTACCAGTGCCCAGGTGATTGTGAGAGCGTACAAAAAGAAAGAGCTCTCAAAATGGATGGGAACAAGCGTAAAAATAATAAATATCTTAATGACAAGAAAAATTATGAAGTGGTCGCAACCCAAGATTACCTGGCCTACATTGTCAAAGTGTCTGAGCTTTTGGAAGACCACAATGGCAGTCTGTTCTGCTGTAAGATAACGAATACAAAAAACTACAGCGTTGTTTTTCTGTTTTGTGTTTTTCACGTAAAAATCCACAGCTCCAATGTCCATGGTTTGAAGCTTTGCATGCAGACCGTGCAGAATGCATTGTGTCTACTCCTTAAACCAGCCTTTAACCACCACTTGTACTGCTTGTCTTGAAGCCAAAGGACGTTAAAAGCACACTTTCCCATTTTTGCTCATGAATATTATACACAACCAACCAATAAATCAAAGAATTCATAAAAACCACCGTTAATAAAAGACCAGCCAACTCAAGCGCGCAAAGCGAAACGAAGGGACATGATAAAAGCGTGACCGACAAACTGCATGAAACGCACAAAGACTGCTGTGGTGTTGCGCATGAGAGGTCTAAATGCCCCGCTAAAACTGCTCCTGTTTTATCAAGATTTGATTGCAAGAAAACTCGATTTCACTCGCACTACATATTTAATACCTTTTAAAACCTCAAGAAAAATTCTATCAAATTTGAGACCTTTTTTGCCTTGAATCTGCAAAACGCAAAATAAGTTCTTTTGATGAATTCTAATGACGCGCAGGAACCCTGCAAACATCATTAATCAATTATCAACCCTTAAACTCAATGAGCTTGATGTTATTGCTGACAGCATTACCAAATTCTTGACAGCAGCTCAAAGTACACTGACTGAACACTACAGTGGCTATGTTTCATCTTCACTAGTGCATGGTATTCTGGCTGAACAAAGCTCCACATTTGACCTTGATGAAGAAGACTGTGGCATCTGCCAAACAAATGGTCAGGTGTTTGTAAGTTTTTTGCTTGGAAAGCTTTTCCTCGTCTCCACCAGACACTGTCACAGATAATGGAAGGTTGCCCATGTGACGTGATGTAACACCGCACATCACGTCCTGATGTCTGGACACTGAACACGAGGTTGCCAAGATGGCGACCTGTACTTAGCATTTAGTTGGCGTTGTTTATCTCCATTATTCCGGATTGTCCTACACAACTTTACAGCCCAAGATATCAACGTCAAGTGTTCCAGATTTCCCTGAGTTGGCCGATGGCGATATGTATCATGCATTGGATGTGTATAGTGTTCATGGCAATCTTGAAAGCTCCTTGTGTAAGCCTTTTCTTCAGTGGCTGCAGGTTCATGTCCTGGCTCGGCCAACACAAAGCCGAATGTGGAAGAAAGCTTTAGCACATTAAAAAGGATTCAATCAGTGCACCCCAAATATTCTGTAAAGAAACAAACAATATTTAGAAATTTGTCGAAAACACCATACATGGTCAACGACCCAGGCAAATGGCCAAGCCAACGGCAGATGCACAGTCCGATCATACATACACAAGCACTCACTGCCCTTAACAAAGGCGACAACAATGACTGTAGTGGCAAATACCCTTGAGCCCTCACTAACCACTGACCAATTAAAAGAATCCAGGCGAAGCCAAAGAGGATGAGAAAGAAAAAGACGGAGCTACATTGGCAGCATAGAAGTTTGCAAACACATATAAGAAAATATATGCCTCAGCCAAAATGTCACGGAAACAAACCCACATAAATCCCATTGGTAAAGCTTAAGAATTCTCGAATGCTATCATAAACAAAAGAACTTGCGAGGAATAATTACTAAACACAATTGTAAATAATTATTCAATATTTATCAAGATAAACAGCTTTTTAAATGGTTCTCAAAGTTGTTCCCAAAAATTTATACAAAGGAATAACTTTAATATTATACATTCATGCCTGGAGCAGCAGGAATCTATCAGATGAAATATACTTTAAAAATGTTTAATTCCACAGCATATTCAAAATCAGAATTGTTTGAGGATTTTTTTTGCAACTCAGTAGTCTGATGCCGAGGATACATGTACAATAGAGATATTCTTTTTACATATCCTTGTTGTCGGGAAAAATAATTCTCGTATCCACAAATAGACTCGCTAATTTTTTTTAAATCCGAAGTTTTTGACAAGCTGATCAAATTCAAAATGATTCTCGATAATTCAATAAAACTACTTTCACAACAAAAAATAACCCAAGCTTCACATTCATTTTTTAAAAAATACTGTGTATTTGTGGGAAGGAATAACAAACAAAGTGAAAATACAACACTGAGGTACTGTTAAACGACCGAACGCGGGATGACATGTCTAACAACAAAACTTGATGTTGCTCAAACGAAATAAGTGTAATACCTTTAGAAAAGAGAAATAATATTTTCGTCCACTAAACTTACCTCTTATACTACACAAGGATTGTGATGACAAATGATGTGTTATACACCGTGCTGTTGAAAATACCAGCCGCAGTATGGGTGATCGAGCAAGTCACCACCACTAAAGCAAAACGGTTTTGAAAACAGTCGTGATAAAATTTGGCCATCAAACAAGGTTTTCCGTGTAAAGTAGCTCAAGGCGTCTCAGTTTTCACTAAAAATCTTCGGTTATTAAATAAACGAGCAAAATTTTAGAACGAAAGAAGAATCACAAATTATATCCCGATCTCCACAGAAATCATACGTCAACTTCAAAAACACACCTCAAAATGAGTTGTAATATTCGCGATATTTCTCCAATTTGCTACAAAAACAACGACACTTTTCAACACACTTTTCGCAGCGAGGCCCCACGTGGCGTGAGGCAGCGCTTAACATCCGGATTCTTTGTCTGGAGAAAAGTTCACCAGTTTGCTGCATCACTACCTTGCAACTGTCAACCAAGATCAGCGATATAAGGAACTCTTTGAGCAATATGCTGATGAATTTGATGCCAACACAAAACAAGTACTTGAAATTCTGTGTGCTCATTTCCTAACTGTTCTCGATCAACAGGTTGCTGATCAACTTCCCAGTGGCGAACAATCCAAAGAAACAACCGAGGTGAGAGAGACAGTAGGAAACATACCAAAGACAAATATTGTCAGCAAAAGGGACTTTGCCCAGCTAGATGTTCAGCTTCGCATTAAAGCGTCTGCTCGGATGATCACGCATGAGGGCATATATTATGTGGAGAAATAAAAACAAATTGTATTGTTGCTGGAAAAGCTACCAGAGAAAGAAAAAGAGAAACTTCTTGCTGATGCTAGAAAGAGTGCAACATAGTGGATTGTACAGAAACACAAGGAGCGAAAGGCGTACGTCTTGGCAAGAGCAAAGAAGTTAAGAGGAAAACGAGAAGAAGGAAAAGGCAAAGCAGAAAGAGAAGGAGAAGTCCAATAATCTTGTCAGTTCTACCAACAATCTTGTGCGTCTAGGAGGTGTGTGGACGTCGGCTGTTCTGATGGATCAAATTTTGAGCGTTCTAGCTGATCCCAAAGAAGCCGTGATCTCTCAACTACGGTTCCACAAGGCTGCTGGCTCTAAAGCACCAAGTCTAAACTATTTCCAGACAGAAACTAAACCGGGAGGTGAAAGGAAAGTGTTTTCTTGTGACGAGCTTCGATCTGACCTAAGAGAAGTTATTTAACTCAATGATTTAGGTGGTTCAACTTCTTTAAGTCCCATGGAACACCGACACTTTCGCAAAATAGAAAACTTACAGAAGAGAAAACAAAACTTGGCAACAAACTCAACCAGGCAAAGATTAAAGGTGGCGTATCAGGCTTGGAGGTCTGGGTTCCAGTGAGCAAAATCTTGAATTCAGTCCACCGTGTTCCGAAATCAAGTTTTGTAGTTTTGGTAAGCAATTGGTAGAGAATCTTAGTTTATCGAGGCAATCCTTCTTTAGCTTGTGATTTTTTCTTTTATGGTTCCAAGAACAGTATATCTTGTGTTTATTTTTAGTATTATTTTTTGTCGATGTGATCGATAAAGTTTAAAATGAGCCAAACTCCCCAGTCCGTTTGGCCATTTCGTCATGGCGGACTTAGAAGAGGAAGCGGCCGGCCGAAAGAACCCACTTCCCAATTGAACAAGCAGATTGGAAGATTCTTTTGGAGGCAAGGGCACAAAACTGTGTACATGAAAAACACTGTTCATGCGACTTGGAGGAGACTGAAAGCGGCGGGATCGTTTGCAAGCGACTCGGCATTCGCTGCGTTCTTGTTGTCTTTGGAGATGAGAAGGCGACAGAGGTGAGAGCAAAACTCAGTGTATCCAAAATGTCTACCTTCCTTCCAATCTCTTTTCAGTTGTTTCCAGGATTTTAAAATATAATTGTTTGACTTTCTAGCTTACAACATGTTGTCGTTCGGAAGACATCGAAGAATCGGAAGAGCCCAAAGAAGATATGCAAAGACCTGCCTGACGATTCGGATTTCTCACTCGGTGTGTAAATTCATGTGATTATTTTTGCATTGTGCTTTAGTTGCTGCACGTTTTATTTTACTTCTTGGTGCATCGACTTCTCTATTTCCCTTTTCCCCTGAATTGTTTTTATTTATTGATCAAATTATTTTATTCCACCAGCTCCTCTTGCAAAATCGACTCCGGTGAAGAAAGCGATCCATGATACGGAGATCTCGGACTCTACAGATTGCAATTGGGAAGATGAATCAGATGACAGGTATTTAGTTTTTGCTCGTGCCAGTGTGGTAAATGTTTTGGTTTTGATCGTCTGATCGACTTGCAGCGATGAAAAGTGAAATACCAATACGTAGATATTTTTATTTGCTTGATTCTGAACTCGTTATGTTTTCATGTGCTTTAGTTCTAGTAGCAATGACCCAAATATACATATTTGTGCCCAAACAGCAAACTATAAAACATTGTAGGCTGGCAGGAAAAGAGCAAAATATGAGGAAATGTTCTCAATTTTTCTAGAATATCATTAATTTAGGTATTTTGATGCTACAGATTTTGTTACAAAATTCCTGTTCCTAAATCAAGTTTTAGCCCATATTGTTGTAGTCTTGCCTGTTGGTGTTGCAGTTTTTTTTCAATTGTGCATTTCATTTCATGCATACAAGTCATGTTGTTTTAGTTATAACTTACATTGCTGTTTTTATAATTGTTTCAGTTCCATAGATGTTAACATTACACATGTTTCCCAAAACAAATCCATCGCTCAAGAGCCTGATATTTCCAATTGCTCAATTATGGATGATACTGTCGTGGTTCATTCCCAATACTTGATTGACTCTGGAAGTGCATCTTCAGAGGAATCTGACATAGAGACCGAGGTTGTAGACATCATGTATGGCTGACTTGCATATCCTTATACTATCAATATTCTGTCTATATAATTTTGTTTGACCTTGACATGAAATACAACAGCATTGTGAATAATTACCGGTATGCAATGACTTACACTTGTACTTTGGCTGAGAAGTACCTAAGTAATAGTATGCACAGCACTCAGTGATTCACCTAGGTCCAGTTTACATTTGTATGGCTGTCTCGGTGAGCCAAGCCAGTAAGCCAGGCCAGACACCCTGACTTGCCCGGATGAAAAATAGCTAGCCTTTACATTTGAATTTGTCATCAAGCCTGACCGAGACCTGGGTACAGGTAATATTTTGTACCACTGGGCAGTCACTATGATTTAAGTTTTCAAATCAGAGTGGATTATTATTGTGGCTAGCCCAGCTTACTTTCAAACGAAATGGCAAAATTTAGTAGAGCCAGGGAAACCTGTCAGGCCAGTTTGTCTTGGTTTCCTGGGACAGCCCGGCATATATAAACAGGTCTCTTAGTTAGCTAATGCAGCTGTTTCATATAACTGCTAAAATTGTGTGATTACATATTTGCTTTCAGTCATGAACTACAAGCAGCTTTAGTTGTCCTGAATGAAGAAAAAGCTCCTCTGTCAGACTCTTCAGAACAGTCCGAAAGGTAAGTGAAAAAAATAATAGTTGTTATTATTTATTTTTATGGGCAAGTTCAAAAGAAAATCTGCACAATCTAAATTGTTGCCAAATTACTGTATTATATACAGTCTGGATATCTATCGTCTTCATCTCAAAAAGCATAGGTTGTGCTGAATTATGTATCAAAATCCATTAATTTATTGAGCTCTTTGTTTTGAAAATGTAATCTCATTGTGACCATGTTTTCAGTTATCAAATGTTTGTAACCATGTTTTTAGGATTTTTTACATAGTTTCCTATTCCATTGAAACACATACACA
Source organism: Parazoanthus darwini (assembly GCA_025403605.1). NCBI lineage: Eukaryota > Metazoa > Cnidaria > Anthozoa > Zoantharia > Parazoanthidae > Parazoanthus > Parazoanthus darwini. The sequence goes on from JAOBYF010524410.1 coordinate 8,947, forward strand.
CAAAATCATTGAAAATAAAGAACAACATACAAATTCAACAAGCTTTACAGGATGAGCTCATTTTTGCTATTTTCCCTGCAGTGATGAGTCAGATGAATCTCATGATGAAAATGATGAAGATGGCGAGCTTGAATTGAGCTCATTTGTTGGAGATGATGATGGACTTTATGTGTATTCAGCTGAATGTCCGCCCTCCGTCAATGAAGAACAGCAAATATGTCAGCCTATATCACCCATCACCAGTACTTCATCTGTACCACCTGTGTCTAGCCCTACACTCACTCAACCCTCCACCAACAAGAATCAGTTTACACCATCCAGTACCACATCTTCATCTGTAACACCCATGTCTAGTCCAGTACTTACTCCACCCTCCACCAACAACAAGGAGCAGCAAAACAGCCAGCCTGTATCATCCCACACAGTTAGTACTTCATCTGTGCCATCAGTGTCTACCGCCACAGTTACTCCAGGTCCTGTCAGCCAAAACTAGCCACTTGACCAACCTAAAGATTCATCAGCAACAGTCCATGCCACATCAATTGCAGCTAAACCAAAGAAGAGCTATGAGAAGTTTAGACGCGATGAGGGAAGTGAAGAATTCAAGGAAGAGCTTGAATTAATAAGGGGAACCAAAGTGATCTGCTCTATTGATCAAGTTCTTCAGCTGTTCACAGATCACCGAAACACAGAATTCTTGATTCTTACAATTACCCTCGACAACATTGGATAAATATTGACCAGCTCATGTTTGTCTCTCACGAGTTTCACCGAAATTCCCCTTCACAGTAACTTCAGTTGCCTTTTGGAGCTCTCTGAATGTGACATCGAGTTCTTTTAGTCGTTGCGATGAAGATATCTGCCGTTGAAAGTCGTATTTTATGCGTTTAAGTGCAGCTGATACGGCATTTACGAGCTCTCCACGTTGTTCCTCCTGCCTGTTCGCCATCTTGAATTCTACCCGTCCAGAAAGAAGCTAGTTACCAGGCCCTTCGCAGCAATATCAAAAATGGCCCAGATCGACATTCAAATTTCCAAGCGTGCAGGGTAACTATGAAACTGTGTAAACAAAAGGGAAAACCCTAAAGAAACAGGAGGCTGCATTCACAGACCAAACCAGATCCACGAGGATTGCTTTATGGGAAAATGATATAGACACAGGCAAGGTAATCTCTCTTGACAAACTTATGAAATCAAGAAAATCATGGTGAGAACATATAACAAGCAAAAATATTTAACTTTGAACAGAAGAGAGTGCAAAATTTGCAGAACGAATATAGAAAACAGGCAAAGAGAGTTTTAAACGAATTAAAGAAACGTTTCCTTATTTTGACCTTTTCGACGATATCATGGGTCATAGAGGCATTTTGGACCCTTGGAAAATGGCCATTGAAGAAGGCAGCATTGTATTTGTTGAAAAATTAGATTTTAACTCAGAGGGGATCGACGACTGCGGAGACGATTACGGCGAAAGCAGCAAAGATTGTGTGGATGAGAATTTCGCATCAGAGGAGCCAAAGACTTCCACCCGTGACGAGAAAAAGCTAGAGAAGAGACGCCCGGGGAGAAGCCCAACAGTAAATCGAAGAAACGGCGCACAAATGGGACGAGTGCTGATGCAGAATGGCAATCCACATTTTCAGTATGTGCGACAAGAGTATTGAACACGATAATCGGCAATTTGAACGCTCGGCCGAAATGTCTCGCGAGGCTCAGAAACACAAATGGAACAAATCAACTCTATTATTTAGGGCTTCAGAGATATATTTAGAGATTTGGTCTCAAAATAGAACTGTTGTGTTTGCGTATGGTTTTGTTGAAAGTATCTAAAACGTATCATAATCAAGATTGATTTATTTAGTATTTTCGTACACGAATCCAATTGACAAAAGCCATTGTCCAGTTTAATCTAGGTTACAATTTTTTTCCGTTTATTCAGGGCCGCATAAAGACCAAAAACTGACAGCATCCCCGCAGGACATTGGTAAGTAGAGAGCTTTAGCAACGAGGACGGCTGCTTAATTTTAACTTTCCGTTTTCATTTTCCTTGTTTGTATAATCATTCGTTTCTGTGGGCACATGGTGTGTGTGGGTTCCACAATGTCGTCATTTTTTTTCAGAGCAACAATCTTCTTAGGCAACTCTTTTCGCTTTTGTTTGAGGGCTTACTTTATGCTTAGAAGGGTTTCTCTCCATTGGACATTTTAAAAACATGAATTCATTCAATCTTATGATGGCCCCCAAGTATCTAAGTTGCTCTGTTTTTGAAGCTCCCTGCTTACATGTAATATTCTCTAAAGTGAGTTAAACCGAGTTAGTAGTACCAAGGCCATGCAAAAATTACTTGCTTATACTTATCTTTACATTAGAATTTTTTAAATAGTAAATTTCAATTGTTCTCTTTTTCTCCTTTTTGAATACTAGATAACTTAGAAACATAGTTTAAGATCACATTATGAATCATACTATGAAATTGTAATGCACATTTGATCATTTCCTTCTCTAAAAATGTTCAACATTATAATAGCTATTCTTTATTTTAGGGCCGGCCGAACAGGAGTAGCATGGGCGGATACGGCTGCTCCACTTTTCTGGTCAATTTTGTGCTAATGCAAGCATTTTAAAAAGTAAAACATCATTACCAATGTTTTACTTTCATTAGCTTCTTTTAGTCGCCCCACTTGCAAAAGCGTTCTGCCAGCCCTGTATTATGATTAAACGTAGATTTTCTTGCAGTGGTAATTTATTGTTGAGAAGAGTATTGTTGATTGATTGATTGTAATATTTCAGAAACTTCAAAGGCGAGTGATTGCACTTGAAAAGTTTACTGGACCGAGGAGACCAAGGCAATCAGTATACTGATACCAAAGTATACAAGCTCTGATGGGAGTGAATGTTCTGAAGAAGATAACGGGGAACAGACAAAACGAAAAGTGCTAACGAAATATCTTACCAAGCAAATACCATGGTAAAAGAGCATTTTGACCATTATGAAGGAGTAGCTCGATAAAGCCGACGAGAGTACTCTCGCAGAACGTAAGGGTTGTAAGAATGCCGAGGGAAGTTCATAGGCCCTCAGACCAACCAATACCTGAAGATCCCATCAGCTGGGCAGTGAGGCAGCCCACAGCAAGGGCACTGATGCCGCATAATGCTGCGGCCACAACCAGTTCCAAATGCCTCATTTGACAGTACCAGAAGCTCTTCATGTATGTCGACACCATCACCAAGAACCAACACCCCAACACCAACACCAAGGAGGTGTACTTATAATCAACGTATCATAATGAGCGTGCATTTTTTAATGTTTTTAAATATTCTGACACACGTGGACATGAACATTTTTTAGACATGTAATAATAGCATATATATGTATAAGTGGTATAGCCTTCACCATCGTAAACAATCATGGCTTGCGCTTTGCCCCTCCTACTTTTATCCACGGGAGATCTTGCTATATGTTTTGGTAGTTATACTATCTGTACATATAGACAGATAGTACGTTTATATGAGACCTAATTAACTCTCCATACAACAACACGGAAAATATCACGTCCGTCATATTGAAGTTTACACCGAGCGTTGGCCATGTGATGAGTTCGCAATTAGAACTGAGCACTAGTCAAGTCGATCAGGTCAATATGGCGACTGCAGTAGAATTCGTTTGCAGCCGAAACACTCTCAGAAAGAAAGGATAAACAGCAACAACAAGACACGGATGAGGTTTGAGAAAATACAATATTTTATTTTCAATAACATAATTTTCGTTGGCTACAAACCACAACTATCCTACAGCCCAGGATCCGTCTAATATTTTATAACTACAATCATCATATTACGTGCTTTTCGATAACATAATTTTCGTTGGCTACAAACCACCACCATCTTACAGCCCAGGATCCGTCTAATATTTTATAACTACAATCATCATATTACGTGCTGCACAAAATATCTCAGTGAGTGTTTTCCAAATGTGGTGCCGTTGTAACTCGGAATGTTAAAATCTGCTTTTCCAAGAATGTATTGGGTTGCTTTGGTTTTGAACAATTCAAGTACTGCACTAGGGAGTAATTTATTCTCAAATTTGTACATGAATATTGCAATGTCAAAGGCGCATATTGTTCAGCGTTTGGAGTTTAGCCCCCTCAAGTAACTCCCCGTAAGCTGATCTTCAGTAACAAAAGACTGCCCTTAGTCCTCTCTCGTTGAGTTTTTCCAGCTTGCGTCTGCCGCTGACTCGACAAAAGTGCCACACCAGGCGAAAATATTGGAAATACGGCAGAACTGCTGATTTGTAGATTTATAGCCTTGCCTCGGTTGGTAAATGTTAGCTTTCTAAGTCTATTGATTCAAAAATAGAAGTATTTTCTTTTGTAGAGCTTATAATATTTTTGCTGCAGGTTTAGTGCTATATAATTGAATTGCAATATACATACGGTTCAGGAATTTTTTTCTAATTATTGCTCTCCAGCGAAGCGAGACATCACACTATTTTTACCGAATCCCGTAAGTGTATTAGGCGTTCAACATCACGATTTTGCAGCCGTCGATTTCCACTTTACCTCGCCTGAAAAGTCGAGTCCATCAACCATTTTCCTGCAAATCTTTGTCGGTGAGGATGTATTTTAACCCTATCTTAGCCGCGCTTTTTTGGGGGTCCTGGGCCGGGGGGCAGAAAGTGCCCGCGGCCCATTATTCTGAAACTATTCAACACATTGGAATGAAATTTGGTGAGCTAATAGATAATAGCAAACCAATTAATTTGGTGTAACTGAATTGACACGTGACGTCACAATGACGCCATAGTGACGACGTAAAGGTAAAAAATTCGCGTTTCTATGAAATCTTGCTGATCGGAAACAGAAACATTTAGAACGTTACAGACTTCAAAAATGGCAAATAAAAAACTACGCTTTTATTATAAATGACAGTTTTTAAATCAATTTAACTTTGGGCACGAAAATATGTTTTTTAAGGAAGTTTAAATTTTCAAATGTCGCAGTAGCTCATAAACTGCAACGTTGTTATTTCTTTCAAAAACATTGTTTTAAATGTTACTAATCATTTTATGCGTTGTTTTTAATGTTCTAAAACACTATTTTGCCAGCAATGCTTCCAAAATTTGACACAGTGCAAAACACATGGCCGCCATCTTGGACTTCAGAAAAAGGTATTACACAATACCTGTGACATCACAAATCACGTGCAAAGCTACCTATGTTTCAAGATTGTCGCATTATTTACTTCAAAACTAAGAATTATCAGCTATTTGAAATATTTCGTTAAAAAGTAGAAAAAATATTAAGAAAGTCCAAATTTGGCAAAACATGGCTTCAAAAATCGCGTTGCCATGCATTACGTTTCACCCTTGACTCAAACTTTTTCCAAAATTTTGTTCTCCAACAAAAAAGCGATCAAATTTGGTGGCTATATCTTGAATATCAAGAAAGTTCTCGACGCTCGCTTTGTCACTAACGAGTACATAGACAACACCAGTACTTCCGGCCTTGTGTCAATCTTAAAGTGGGACACTTTAGAACATAGGCGTCTACTCGCTAAGCCATCTCAGTTCTACAGGATCCGAAATAATCATGTCATCATGTCATACTCACTAGGCGAAATGAGTATATGTACGTCCAGTCTTCGGCAAACCTACTCCAGTATAACTACTCCTTTTGCAACGAACGATCAGAACCTGGAACTTACTACCTACAAGCGCCGTCACTGCCCAAAATTTAGATGATTTTAAATTGGCCGCTATGCCTTCTGTAAGATCTATGCAGGTCCCTGGCCACCTAAGGAGGCTATTAGATACTGCCCCCCATCCTAGACATTAGCGGAAGCTATACATTAGGATAAATTGTTTTCATTCCAGAAATCGGTCAATCGTATGTGTGAGTTATGAACATTTCGGAGTTTTGCAGTAAACGTGTGAAGAAGCACTTCCGGCAGTTCTAAAACGATTTGTTTTCTATTCAATGGCGATCATATTATAACAAAATGGCCCTCTTTTTTTTGCTTCGATACAAATTTCAAAAGGAAACATTTAACGTTTAAAAAACGATGCAGAGTTAAAAAAAACTTTGAATCACAATAACGATAGTTACGATGATTCATCGTAACATTTCGAATGAAAATAAAATATAAAAATGAAAGAGTTATTGGAGTTTTAATCCATTGAGCGCGAACCGTTGTAACTTTAAAGATTAACAAATAGAACAATAGACTTTTACCAAGAAAGACAGAAGCACACAGAACCTCCTGTATTGCTCTTTCGATCTCACAGCAGAACCACAGTGGGTTAGACTGGCGTCAGAGAGACTTACTCTAACATGCTAGGATACAACCACAGTCTAGCGTTAGTATAAAACCAAACTGCTCCTAGCAGGACTCATACTTACAACACCCCGACAACATGGCAACTACAGTGGCAGATGGACAACGAAACAAACCAAGATAAGTTCAATAACCTTAAATACTGTATAACCAAACCTGCTCGCAATTCTCTCGGAGATATCAATTAAAGAACAGGGCCGTAGCAAGTCTTGCAAAACTGAGGGCACCGCCAAGAGTCGAAGGTGTGAGCCTTCTAGGGGGGTCCGGGGGCATGCTCCCCCGGGAAATTTTGAAAATTAGTTTGTC
>JAOBYF010525521.1:0-15585 GCA_025403605.1 Parazoanthus darwini
TAGTAGTAGTAGTAGTATAGTAGTAGTAGTAGTAGTAGTAGTAGTAGTAGTAGTAGTAGTAGTAGTAGTAGTAGTAGCCGTAGTATCCACGGGATTGATATATCTTTGTATTTGACAGAGTCGTATATATACACGAGTAAATAGTTTGCAGCTCAACCTTATACAAGTCTTTACAAACCGAGATGGTTGCTTATCTTAAAAATAACGTTATCCCTTTCGTTATTAGGAGCTCTGGCGGAGCACGTGAAGAAACAATTTTTCTAAGACTTCCTGTCTCATCTTAGTTTATTTCCTATTGGCACTGTGCGTTAAAGGACACTAGAATTTCAAAAATATATTTCTAAACCATATTCTGAGCATGATACAATATTACGAACAAATTTACAAAATCGTGAACTTAGAACCTTAGTTTTGCCCCACTGCGAAAAGTAAATGGACTTGCCTCGGTTTTTTTAATCAGATGACAGCAGTAATTAATTATATTACCAACTAGATCAAACAAAATGGGCTTAAGATACATCCGTGCGTGCCTATCAACTTAACAGCAATAGGAATACGAGCCTGTTTTAATCCTACTAGTATTAAAATCTGATTGTACAAAACCTTTTAGTATTCAGAGACTTGGTTAAGCCTTTTAAAAGTATTACCATCAAACCTTTAATTCAAGTATCATAATTTGATAAATAATCGATCCTTCATACCTTGATCAAATACAGTTTCATTTTATTTAGATTGCAAAAACTTTTATGATAAAATCACAACAAGATACTCACTGTTGTTGTTTCAAAAAGATTGGCACGAGCAAGTATATATAATATAGTTTGAAGTTATTTTTTTCATTCTTGAAGAAGAAATATATTGGAGATGAAACTGAGGGGTCCCTTTGTCTCTAGCAAATAGTCATTGTATTTCATTTATTAATCGGGGAAATACGTCAAAAGAATTTCTTGTTTTAAATGAAGATGCCAATCCAGGTATTAGTTCTACAAAGAAGTCAAGCGAACTGTCGGATCACAAAATGCGTGAGTTAAAAACTTCTTGTTAGCTTTTCTATCTAATTGCTCAGTAGCCTCACTACATGGTTTATTTTCATAACGTCCAAGTACATATCTACGTCATCATCACCAAATATACGGTTAAAATTCCAACTTAATCTAATACCAAGTTCACCAGATGACTGTTCCACTGAAGCAACAAAGTATGACTTTGTGAAGTTGATAGATTTTTGAAAAATATTGTTCTATTTTTAATAACCAAACATGTAGCATAAATGAGCAATAAATATCTGTCTGGAGATAAAATGAAAAAAGAAAACGTGGAGTTAATTGTATTTCCTATTCGAACTCTTTAAACAATATTCATTCATCTGTAAATGATAAACCGAATAAAATGATGGATAAAGAAGATGGAACTATCTTTATCTGGTAAAATAGTCATTACTGCACACTCACTCCCCGTTTGCAAACTCCAACAACGATTTGTCAGTAATCATTAACAGCCGTTGGATATAAACTAATTAGCTATCAATTAAAATTCCCGGAAAGATAAACCTAGTATCTAAGATCAAGCTTACATTGTTCCGAAGGAGCAGTTGGATACACCTACGTGCACGAATTTCAAAACCTTCATGTTCAGAAAAGAACTCACAAAACCGAAGAGGGAAATGCTCTGATGATCTTTCAAAAGGGTTTCCGGTAGTCTCCTGTTGCTTTCATATGTTTCGTATCGAGAAACTTTCTCTGTTCGACGAGACTCTCGCTACGCACAAAAGGTGAGCAATGCTTACCCGAAGCGAGTTCAATATGAAATGCTAAATGTCAATAAACTTGATGCTTTGGTTCCTTCATTATTTTACTGAATGCGTGTCCAAAAAGAGAGTTGATGATTATAGCCCGCGAAACTCTATTCGCTTCAAATGACCGAATTACACTCATTAGTTTTCTTTGTAGAATTTGGCCGTAAATTATAGAACGTCATAAGTCATGCAAAATAGCAATAGCTCGAGATACTATCTTTGTTGAGAAATAAACTCTTTGAAATAGGAGTTGTTTTTGTTATGCTTTTGCAACTTTACACTCCTTTTGCCAAAATGCGTCCATTATACTGAGTTCAGCAAAAAAAAATGACCATTAGAAAAATGGTTTCAAAACATTTGCATAACGTTTTTGTACCCACGCTTACGCTTGTCCAGTGTTTAAGCATGCACGGTTAAATGAAGAAGTGGTTTGAACCAATTCGGGGAATCCGTATGTTTGTGTTTCTGATGTTTTATTGTCTACCAAATATATCGGGACCTTTTTCTGAACTTTTACCAAAATACATTTTAAGGATTAAAATGAAACCACAGGACCTGTTAAGCTTGTGCATGACTAACTTAAGTATGTGCATTTGCTTCCAGTCAATAGCTCGTCAACTCTTATCGCAAGACTGGAATCGTATGAAATCAGTGCCTTCATGCAGCGAGCTCGGGATATACACGTATAAAATCGCAATCAGGAAATTATAAACAAAGGTTTCCAATCATTTTTCTTAAAAATAAATACATCTAACACTCAGATCCAGGACAGAGGCACGAAAGCAGAATGACTGTGTTTTCTTTTATCTTGCAGTAATTAAGAGAAAGCAAACTTTAAGAACACAAGAATAGAGAGAAAAAGGGTGATTCTTAATTAAAGCTCTTTTCAATCTTCAGCTTTCAATACCTTGCGGCAGAAGGCCCTTTGTTCCAAACATCTATTCATCTTTTTTCAAGCATTGAACTTAGCTCAATGTGGCTGAATAGTGTTCTTCTAATTGCCGACTCTTCCGTCGACGTCATCTTTTAATTACAGACTTTGTTTGTCACTCTGTTCAATATAACTTCCATTAATCTTGCGCGATAATTACTCCAATTGCCAGAAATCTGTATACATATTCACTTAAAATTCAATTTTCTTCTGATGGTATCGAAACAATCTGAAAACAGGGCGCAAACAAGAGATTTCGGGAAATTATAAGGAGAGAACTTTACGCAAATAAAAACATTTCAGTCCAGTGCGTGTTTCAGCCTTCTTCGGTTGAGCAGCGCTTTGAACGCATTGAACATGATGAGTTACAATCTAAATTAGATTCTTATACCACCTTTTTAAGATTTATAAGGATTGAAAACACTAATTAGTTAACACAGAATTCTTGTCACACCTCCAACTAATATCTCTAATCTATATAGTGAAAAGATTGGTGTTTCCATATTCGTGAAGTATTTGTAAACGTGGAACAAAATGATTTTAGAAACGTAACAGACAGTCCCCGCAGATTAGATGTCTCCTACATGAATGGTTACGTTTTTGGGTTTCGACTTATCAAGTACCGAGTAAGCTCACAACGTTATTTTGAATAGGAATTGTAGACATCAAAGAAAAACGATAAATTTAAAGTTCAACTGAGACAGCAAATCAAACCTAATTAATATAACCCTTTTGCAAAGTCATACAGGCCAACAATGTCGACTACTGAATCTGTAGCAACCATTAGAAGCAATAGGTTTGTAAAGTCAAGGTGTTAACTAAAAATATGCACAAACATTGTACAAGAAGAGCGCATTTTGCTTCTTGCCATGGGGTTAGATATAAATCTTATGTTATTCTGTTTTATTTGCTGAAGTCATGCCTTCCGTCCCACCCATAGTAATAAAAAGAACACTAGGCATTATACAAAATTTGAGATACAACTTTTTCTATATTCCAACCTTAAATCCTCGCGCTCCTCCACCAATTTCATGTTCAGCAAAATATTTTACCACGTTTCTATTCAAGACATTTTCAACTGTCTTACCCGAATTCAATTATAATTCACTAAATGGTCAAGTGATATAAAATCCATCCTTTACACGAAATTTGTATGTCGAAAAACTCAGTACAATTCTTGCCAGAAACAGCTGGAGTCGACCACAAAATCTACACTTTATATGCAGACAAAAGCATATTACATCCGGCCGATCTATCAAGTTAAGTCTAATGGCCATTGTAAAATGGACTGACAGTATCTTGATTGAAACGAGTCATATTAGCGGCTTGAAATTTGTAACAGTGAAAAACTGATTGTTATCTTTCACATGACACACTTCTGCACTCCATCTGTGGCAAAAATCCTTCCTGAAAATATTCCCTCACAAATATAATCTTAGTATTTATAGCTTGTCTTTAAACCAAACTCTTCAAACGATAATCATTTGCAGATAATATCCTTTCATGTTAACTCAAAATTATCATTTCTCGTTTGCTGGTGCAGGGAGGCTATCTCGGGGGCATTTAATATCGGTTCGAGTTCATCAGAAGACCACGTTCAATCTAGTTTGCAATTGTCAAAAGGAGTTGGACAATACCACATGTAAAGTAAGGAATTTACCTGGACGCGAGCCTCGCTTAGGTCCAGCCTTAGTGCAAGCTCTTCTCTCGTGAAGACATCGGGGTATTGAGTTTTCTCAAAAGCACGCTCTAACTGATGAAGCTGATAGGTTGTGAAAGTGGTTCGACTTCGTCGCACTTTTCTCGTCTTGCCATCACTGCCCAAACTCTCGTCGTCATCTTCTTCTTCATCTTTATCTGCTCTTTCTTCTTTAATTTGTGTTTCTGTGTAGCAAGGGAAACCAAAGTCGGGTGACGCTTGGGTTTGTCGAGGGCGTGAATTGTTTCATTATAAAGTAATTTAGCCGTATCGAAACTAGGTCTGCTAATGCCGGTAAAAACATCAATCAACCAATATCTAAAATATTTTCATCGAATTTGCTGCAATGAAACAAATGTTACATTCGGAAAATGTAAATAAGCTGGAGTTTGTAGTTCAGCAACTGAACTTTGCTCGAGTCTACAAGCTTTGTAAAATGGAAGAAGGTTTAAAGATTAAATTAACACCTCTGTGACCACATGTTGAGTGTCGACAGATTTGTTATGAAACGAAGTGCTGTGTAAACTAACTTGAGAGCTTAATGCGATTTAGAAGAGTTCAAAATTGGTTAATAACGAGTACAATTGGCGCACCTGTAATCTTCAGGACTTTGGGTTGCTTCGAGTCATCCTTCGCTTCGATTTCATCTTCGCGTTTCTTTCTGTCGTGGTTGCCGAGTATCATGTCGATCGTATATCCCTTGCTGGACGCTTGAATCAAAGCGTTTTCAATCGAATGATTCGCACTTCCTTTCCTGGCCTTTTCTCCTTCGTGATAAAGATAATTCATCTTGTTCGTGGCAAATCTGCAACGAAGAGATTAATCCTAAAGTTCAGTTCACGTTGGGTTACCAAAGTAGTGGCACAGTAGTCAGTGACTCGAGGACAATTTACTTTGAAAGAAACGCCAGATTAATGCAGATTCTATATTTGTCTTTAATCTGTAGCCTTTGTTAGTTAATCAAAATGACCGTTTGTCATACTTTTAATCAGTGTTTATTTGTTCAAACAAAAGCACTAAGATAAATAACCTATTTTGCTAGCCAATCAGCGCGCTCTCTCTGATTAGGAAAATTTTAACAATATATTTCTTAAGTTGTTTGGCCGTGACGGTCCGGCAAGGCTCTTGAATCATTCTTCCTCTCAGGAACTCATAAAGCTCTTTGACGAAAGCAGGAGACTAGCAGACCAATCATTTCCGCGAAACAAATTTTGTTTCTCTTCCCTTTTTCAGTCTGGCGATATCCGAACGGCGTTGAGAGAAAACGTTTCGCCATCAAACTCCTTCAGGCCAAAGTGTACAACTAATGTAAAATCATTAAAAAGAGTCCATAATACAATTAAGGTTCAATAAAAACTCATAAAAAGAATTCTGTTGTCATGGATATCCAACACGTCGAGTATTGTATCACAAAGCCAATTGAGCTAATAAATTAACCAAATTTTAGTTGCAGATCTTGTTTATTAATTTGAATTTTGGTCGCGGAGGGATACTTGCAAATTTGCAGAAAAAATTCGCCACAAATCTTATGAGCCAGCGCACATCGAGAGCGCCTGTGTTTGCCATATAAACTCTGGGCACAGCATGCACTCGCATGGCTGGAGGTCAATCGAGAGGCTAAACGTTCATTAGTTGTAAGAATGTTTATCATATTTCTAGTTTCTACTGAAACTTTGACAAAAGACTGCTGGTGTTCGAGACACAGCAAAGCTATCAGAACTTTTTTTCAGAGGGCTGGCCTTTTGTTTTGACGGAAGTGTGTGGTCGCTAATGTATTCGTAACTCCTAATTAACGAACAATCCCTTGTATGCTTCAAACAATTGCTTTGTAAATTAAATGAATATGAGAAGAAAAGTGCTTTGGAAAACATAGTCGCTAACTGTTTAATCTTGCCTTGGGGCGCGCTGGTTGTTGATCTAACGACTAGCATGAGGTTGATGGGCGTAAAATACTTCGTTGGTAACTAATTTACTAAAGATAAATCAAGCCCTTCGCTCTGTGGCGAGGTTTTTGTCAAGGATGTAGAAAGCCTATGAAGTCTTGAGCACGTTTCATGGCCTAAAATGTTCGACTTTTGATTGAAATTGCCTAAAACAAAGAACATTTTCAAAAGACTCATAGTTTCACCTCGCGTTTTGAGTTCTTTGTTTTCGATAAGCCCCGCTTTTGTTCGTTATAAGGCCAATATTTTCCAATTATAAAATTTAGATTACGTTCGACTCGTCAGAACAAAACTCCGCTTTGCTGAAGGCAACACATCGAGTCAGTGGTTTCCTGAAGTAAGCTGGCTTTCGAATTGAAAGGAATGGCATCATTCCGTATCCGATTTCTAAACGTAATGAATGCTTTCCTTGTTTGGAGGCGGTTTGTGTCTTTGAGAAGAGCAAATTGAATCCCAAAAGACTCATAAAGAAGGCATACACAAGAGTCAGAATAAATTAGCACCTCTAGCTTGAGTAAGCCCTTGTTTAGCGAACAAATCTATGAAGTATGTGTTGATGAAGTCTGAAATCTTTATTGTTTTAAGAAGCAGATGACTTGTTTTGAATTTCTATAAAACTCAATAACCTTACTTAAACAGCGACAAATCAGAATTAATAAGAATTTGCTTACAGTATGTAACTAAACAGAACATGTAATTACAACAATAATCAGATTCGGTGTTTTGCATAACCTTGGCTGTGTTCTAATCTCAAGAAGTAACTGTCGAGCTGCTATTAGTATTGCATGTTTAGTTTTGTCGTTTCTCAGCACAATATAACATTGTACTACTGATGTGATGCTGTAAAGTTTTATCAGTCAATAAAGTAGAAGTAGAAGGAAATGGAAATGACAAGATAGAATTTGAAACTTTAAGATAGCGTTGTTTAAACACCAAAGAAGCTAAGTTCCCACAGCCGGCACAAGCGATGTTGACCGAGTTGTGTAGGCAATAAGAGTCTACTCTCAATTATTTAACTTATTTGATCTTATATTCTCATAAAAGTTCCGGGGAACAACTGCTTGTTAAGCAAAACACTACGACCCAATATAATGTTTTTGTATTCAAACTTAGCTTAATGAATTATATTTATTTTGTTATACATATAACACGGATGACTAGTAATACGGAGATCGATAAAGGAATCTGCCCAGGCAAATAATTAATTGTTTTACTACACAAGAATTTAAACTCAAAGAAATATAGTACACGATTCAGTTACATCCAACTCATTGCCTTGTTTTCAGGCCAAATTCAATATATTTTTACAAAATTCGAAAATTTGGCTAAGTTCAAAAGCATGAAAATATCCGTGAAAGGACAGTGTCAGTTAGCACTGACATAGCTTCAACCTTATAAGTGTCCAGAGTGCAACACATCTATCAATAACAGTCACGATTTTCGTTGGCTTTTATGGGCAAGGGCCGAGACTTCTGTTATAAATATAATACAAGACCAGTTTCTTTACTCAGTGCATGCCAGGTCGTAAAACTGGTATTCTCTTGAGAAGGATTATTACTAACAACTAACTATTTTCTTCAAGCTGAATAAGAAAGCCAAATTAAACTTACCAGAGCTGTAAAAACAAGGAGAGGCGCTTGATAACCTGCATGTTTCGAGAATTATTCGAAGGGAGAAAAAACGAATGCGATTGACCCGTGGTGTTTTTAAAACAGAGGGAAACAAAGAACTTAAGGACACGTAAGACAACTTGTACGGCCCACATCGGTCTAAGCATGCTCTGTAAATGGTCACTGAAATAGTTTTTGCAAAACTAACAAGTTGAAATTTTGTAGCAAACAAACCAATGAACTGATATCGTTTTATCTGCAAATTACTCGAAAAGCCTAATCTAACTTCAACTTTCCCCTGTTTAATTAAATGTTCAGACTCCAATATAATCCAAGTGTAGGCACACCCATGTTAGAACTGAACTCAAGATTTCTCATCCTGCCAGCCTATATTAAGTGTTACAGAAATCTTACTCCTCAGACAGTCGAGCACTCGAGGGACTCAACCAAGGGCTTAAGACGCCTCTTTTGTATCGATGCTTTCTTTCTTGTTCTACTTATTCGGTTTGTGATTTTACCGGTACATTTTGCAAAGGAAACAATGTCAGAATGATCCAACCATCCTTTTTGGGCTTCCACGTTACGTAGTTTCGTTTATGTATACTTACCTACCTTACCAGCCAATTTATTTCTATTTTTTATTTCATGATCAACTATTTATACCTCGTCCTCGGTGAATGACTTCCGTTACAAACGCAGTACAAATGAAATTATATCAAATTATCTGCCAAGCAAGAATTCATGCACTTGCTTCAGCTGGTCCATCGTCAGTAATTAAAACCTCATAACCATTAATATACATTACATACGAACTCTCCACCTTGATTGATAAGTCATCTTTCATAGGCAAAGGAACAGAGTTTGAGAATCAAGGTTCATAAAATTGTAAAAGGTGGAATACATGCTATACATCTCTCAATTTGGCCAACGTACTCGCTAAAGCAAAAACCTTTTTTTCTACAATAACTTGTGCGTTTGTATAAGTTATGGTTTATCATATACAATTTTAAAAATATTGTCACTTGCATGGAAAAATGTTGTTTTCTCATGCATTCTTCCATCATTTCATGGAACCCCATCACCAAATAAGTTCTTCGCATATACACAGCTGAGTGCAAATTCTGTACTTACAAAAGAACTCTGAGTTCAATTTGAACCTCTATTATAAAAAAAGCAGCAGCTCTAACTGATTAAACAATGTTGATATCGTTTTTTCACATTATGTTTTTCTATATAACCTAGGCAGACTAGTGCTGTTTATTTGGACACGTAGGTTCCAAGAAGTCTGTGTTTGAATAATACATTTCATTAATTAAAAGCAAAACGGGCGTTTTTAAAACCATTTAGCTAGTTCTTGATTTTTCTTACCAGTCTTTTCTTCCAAGTTCCTAGTTCGACCACGAGACGAGCAGTTAGTATTGTCATTAAAAAAGTACAAGTGGACCTTTTGTTTGTAGTTTTCCGTTTAAGCAGTGAAGTTCGACCGATGCCTGTGTTGTTCACGTACCGTTATTGGGAGCGGCTCAGTATTAAGATCGACTTGAAAAAGCAACTTTAAAATCACTTTCAGTCAATTTCAGGGAGTATATATTGTGCTTTTACGACCAATCAACGCTGAGCTTCAAGATCAAAGGCAAAGTACGAGAATTTAAAACCCGTAATTCTCACTGCTTCCCATTTTGAAAACCTTAAAGCATTGTTAAGTTATTTTAAATCGTTTGAAATCTGTTTATGAATGTGGTTTATAATACATCTAAAGGGTAAGCTATTTGGATAGCATGGGCAATTAAACAGCGGCTGCAGCGTCATTTCGTATCCGTGCGTAAAAGCGGATGACGTTTTGCGAAATTGACAAGATTGCGGTAATAAAATAATTAGTCCGTGTATAGTTTTCCTGCTTCTCGTGTCTTCGTGCTTCAATGCATTTTGCAAATCTCCGGCTCATCTCTTACTGTCTTGGTATACTATGGAAGATTCATCTCATCGATCTGAAGCGAAACGATCCAAGCCTGTCTGAGAAACTGAGCCTTTCAAATTTTTATATATCTTATGTTCTTTATATGTTTGTTACAGTGTTCTTTTACAGACAATAAAAAAAGGATTGAAGAGAGAAAAGAAAAAAAAGTAGGCTATTACTGTATTTACAGGATTGTTTTTCTTTGGTTTTTTATAGAAGGAGGAACAGAGGGCGGAGAAGGAATAAGTAAAATATTATCTCGTTAAAGAAGTTAGGTTATATGTTTTAAAGTAAACACAAATTTCGAGACTGGATAGAAATGAACACCCCATATAGAACCTATACCGTATATTTCAGCACTAATTTAAGTGTTTTTGTCAGTTGGGAAAGGGAGACAACAACAGGAGAGATTTGCGGGAAGTTATTTAAAATGTGGCTTGAGAGTACAGATAAATAGGATATTGATCCCGCTTTTGCTGTTTATTTTCCTGGTGCTCCAGAATGTAGTAGAGATTAAGCTGAAATAGAGATAATATTCGAGTTTCGGCAGTTTTTCGGTGGTTCTACAGCAGCATAGGGAGTATCTTGCGAGGAGCAAACTAAAGTTTATACTTATACTCCGGTATATCTGGTCTCAAACCCAGCACTACTGTTATACTTAAATTGTGGTCGGCACGAAAAAATTTAGAATCAGTTAATCACAGTTGCAAAAGAGTCCAAAAGACGGCAGTATATTTGCAGTTTCAAAAAAGATGAGTACGTTTTTCCTTGTGAGTTTGACAAAACGTACATTTATCATTTTTCTTGAGTTTAAGGACTTTATAAAGAAAATTGCATCCTCGGGAACCCAGGGGTAGTCCATCGGGCGGGAGAAAATTCAGGGCCGACAAAAGAAAAAAAAAAGCCTTCGGCCTCACCGCTCACCGAAATTTTAAAAACTGTCCTTTTCGAGGCGGGCTGCCACTGGGTTTCCGAGGATGCATGAGAAAAGTGTTCAGTTTGTTGTAAGTCTTCTGTGAGTGAGTTTATACTGAAAAACAATTAGTTTAGTGATTTGGGTTGTCAGAAAGGCATCGAATAGACGTCCTTCCACTCGATTTCTGGGTTTCTCGTATGTGGAAGAAGGTCTTGAAGCCATTTTGCCTGGCTATTGAAAGGAGTTTCCCTTTTGTCGTTTATGATTGCTTTGTACGCAAATTTTGCAAGGTCTTTTTGAATGGCAATTTTTGGTTGAAAGACTTTTGCAGATATTTCATTCGTATATGTAGTACAATTCCTATACTGATATACCTTCTCTACGTTTTGCTTGAGAGCTGTGCGTAGACGTCGGTCTCCAGTAACACTACTATGTGATTCAGTGATAATCCTTCTCGTTCTAGATCTATTTTCCGTCTTTCACGAAACCGTACGAAGATCATATACCCGAACATTTGGAAATGTTACACTCGGTAATTCAAAAAGGGCAGAGTCACATTGAAAATGAGAACTATAAAGACCACCCAGAATAAAAAGAGTTTGCCTTGAGTTATTCGAAATGCGGTAAACTACAGCCATTAGGTTTGAAGACTACATTTACTCCGGAAAAGGACTGCGGTGGAATAAAAAACTTTGATTCCTTCAATCTAGCAGTAATACTAAATATACAAAACAAACAGTATGTTTCTATGCTTATTCAAACTCTCAATTCTGGATAACCGTTCGGTTTCCCACTGTTTTGAGAGGATATTTAATAATCTTACTGAATATATTCCTAGACTGCTTTCCCAATAGAGTTTCTTAAATCTTTCCGACTATCGATCGATGTCACTTGTTAGCTAGCATTACAACTGATAACCCTATAGTTATCAGGTTTTGAACTAGTGCATGTAAAAGAATTAGTGTAAATAGAAAGAAAAGAAGTATCTAATCACAGAGTATGACTGATCTGCCTCGAATAGCACGTGCTAGCTACGGATCAGTCGG
Source organism: Parazoanthus darwini (assembly GCA_025403605.1). Classification (NCBI taxonomy): domain Eukaryota; kingdom Metazoa; phylum Cnidaria; class Anthozoa; order Zoantharia; family Parazoanthidae; genus Parazoanthus; species Parazoanthus darwini. The sequence goes on from JAOBYF010525521.1 coordinate 11,898, forward strand.
GACATGTTAAAATTGTCATTTATATGAAATTGAACTTGAACTTGAACTTGATGTGTAGTGTATCGAATTAGCACTGACAAGAGAAACACTTGAGTGGCATGAAGCGATGAAGAGTGCTTCTTGCTTGTCGAGTGCCATGTCCCAACTTTCAAGTACACCCATACTTTCGATAGCTGCACAATTCAAACGTCAATTAACAGTATTTCAGATCGATGCACTTATTATAAAATATATTCACCGACCGGATTATCTACAGCAGAGATGGCGTGCTTTTTCTATTGTACGCCTTTTCGAAATCAATTTGTTGGTAAGGTTTAGCCGACCCGCACGCACGCCCAACCGACAGAATGGGATGGCCTGGTAAAAAAATTGCAGCTGTGTCTTAAATAAAAACGGTTTCAGTTTGGGCTGCCATTAACTTGCCTGTGCATTTACTGCGTCAAATTTTATTTTACTTCATATATATAACTGCTTCAGTTCTTGGTGTTCAGTTCTAAGCCGAGTCGAGATCCTATAGTAAAACAGCATTTTGGTGAAAAGTTATATCTTTTACGATTTATGATTCTCTTTGGTATAATCTAGAGTAACATGAGGTCAACTTTCCTTGCTCGCACGACTATAACGCTTACACTAGTTACAGTTCTGTCAATATAGTAAGGGTTCTTCATTTTCTCTCGAGGTGTTCTAGGACGGAACTAAAAAGTACTGTGTAGCAAATAAATGTAAATTTTTATTTGAAAATTATGAAACACACAAGTAAAGCAACTTGCTTTTTTAGAAATGCTAAGCAAGTTACATTTGTACCATGCGAGTAGTTCTCAAAACAGTATAGGAGGATCTTCTAATCATCGTATTTTGTATGTGCGTGCGTGCCTGTAAAATGAGACGCATTTCCTCAATAAGAAATGAAGTACTCACACAAAATATTGCCATCGAAAAGTAGAAAAAGCTTACATCCACAGTTTGATTACTTACACGAGCTTGGATGAGGTGGGATGGCCTGTGATTTTAAGGATTCGTTTAACACATTATTTTTCCCCGACCGGTACGAAATTTGCAGAAACTTGAATCTTACGCCCATGCGCATACCCGGCGTCAGTCACCAAACTAGTTGTTCTATATTTTGTTTGCAATATTCTTCAAAGATTAGTACTTTAATTTAAAAAAACTGCAACACGTTACAAGCTTGTGCACTACCACGAATTCCCAAGGTCCCCAACTAACAAGACAATCTTAGTTACAAAGCTTAAAACACACGGAACTTAACGCCATGCATGAAGAGAACCTTGCTATGATTTATTTATAGGGAACTTTAAGTTAATTCTTTCAAATGCCAGAAATGAAAAAGCAAGTTTAAATTGTAACCATAAAAAATTTCGGGCATTTTTCTCAATAAGAACTTTGGTACTGGCGAGGTTTTTAAGCACAAGAGTTTTGGGGAGAGAATAATCACCCGGCATGGTAAATTTTTCGTTGCGCGTCCGTGCAAGTGAATTTGAAATTCATCATACATTATCTGTCATTTTTGTTATTGTTTAAAAGTTGCAGTATCTTTAGACAATCCCCCAAATTTTGGCTGCTTATCAACTTCGGCCTGCTCTTTCCATTTCTGTTACTTTAAGAAAGCTAACTTTTCGGTTTTTAATGACAAACAAATCGTGATACAGGCGTATGCCAAAAGCTGATATCAGTCTTAGAATTTCACATTATCAGGTATTGTAAGGTAGAGAAGCTATTTTCTTTCTTTCAGAGCACTGCCCATATCGCTATGGTGCGCGCGTACAAATGTGCCGCTTCTTCTGTTGTAGCCCGAATATTTTTAACATGTTGAAATAAAGATTCTTATCTCTATCCTAACCTATTCCACCCTATCCCAAACGAAGAACCATTTGCAATTTAAACTTGAAACTGGGATACTCTGCATTTATTTGCTTGTGGTTTTACCAACCGTTTTACAAGCTCTCCTTTTAATTAATTCTTTCTTTTTAACAAACAACATTCTCAATGAATGCGAAAATTACTCTAACTATGGTATATAGTTATATAGATATAAAGGCTCCTATAATCCAAAAGTGACCTATCGATTTGACACCAGTTAACTCACCACAAATGACCCACCAAGCAAAGTCCATTCACCATTAAGCTAACTTTGAAATATAACCAAACATACATGTTCGTGTTTGCGAGTTTGATGAGTTTGTTATCTTACGGTTTTATTTAGTTACGGCACGCTGCATGTAAAACTTACAGACGCTTGTACAAACGGATAACTGGTAGTTGTACTATGAACAGACTTTTCAAAACACAGTCACCACGAGTTTTAATAAATAGGTCTAGCTGGACATCCAAAAAGAAAAATAAATCATGCACAAGAAAAAGAATACTACAAAAAAAGCACTGAGAGACATTTTTTGAAATAAAAGTCATGATACCAAACACGGCTTGCTATTCGTATTCTCCAACAGGAATTAGTCAAGTGCAAAACACGTGCTCGAAGATGCCAACGATATACGGTTTGAAACTCTCTCTTCAATTGAAATGCTATACATACAGAAAAGACTAAGTCGTTGATTAACGAGTTCGGGAATCAGTGTGTTTTCCGGATAAACAGGAAGCTTCTTTAATAATGGCTCTGGGCTGTGGTTCTGTGACAGAGTCGAGAGTGTGGTTTTCCTTATTGAGTGGGTCAATAACTTTCAAAGCTAGTTGATATTATGTTAAAAAGGCGGGTATACTAATTACGTTATCTAATTTAGAAACTCCGCTTTCATTATTTCATGACTGACAGGCTTTGCTCGTTCCGGTTGAATTTACCACCATACAAACGAAATCTTCCAACTCGCTTGCAATGTTTGAAGGCTTTACAATGTTTTATCTGAGTTTCAACAATAGTCATCTGATTCATTTATTGTATTTGAATTTGTCTCTAGTGTAATTAATGATAATACCCAATATGGATTGTTACAACATATGTTTACTTGTAAACTGTGAACAATATGATGCTAGAAAACTGTCTGCTAATAATTGCTGCCATATTCAAACAAACTGAAACTATGAACCAAGCTAATCTGTTCTAATTTTTATTAGGATTGGCTTGTTTGGTCACAGTTTTCCCAATATCTAGTATAATCATGAATACAAGTTCACCGTCAAATTGGCAGTAATATTTTCACCTTCGGTAAGTCGGAAAAACCGCATTTCACAAGTCTTGTTCTACCACATGAAGTCGAAAGCTTAAATGCTCAGACATGTGGTTTAAACGTATATCGTGTTAATTAACTCAAGCTCAACTGAGGTCCACGCACTATTCAGTTAAGTTTCACTTCCCGTCAGCTATTTGCCTATCATAGCTCGAACATGGCTCGAATCACCACAGCGTGGGTGATCAAGCAAGAAACTCGCAACTGTTAAGTGTTTTAAAACTTTCTTTGTTTTATTCATACTTAAATAAAAACATGCTTAATAAAACCAACACTATGTAATGAAATATGCGTCCACCTATACCGTTTACAATACTACAATATTTGCAGTTAACTCAGTCGAATCTCTGTCTCTGTCTCTCCGTCTCTGGCTCTCTCTGGCTCTCTCTCTGTTAACTCAGCCGAATCTCTGTCTCTGTCCCAGTCTCTCTCTCTCTCTCTCTCTCTCTCTCTCTCTCTCTCTCTCTCTCTCTCTCTCTCTCTCTCTC
>JAOBYF010526632.1:0-15581 GCA_025403605.1 Parazoanthus darwini
CAAACAAGCTATTTCATACAAGTACCATACCGACTTTTGTGTAAGCCGAATTTTTAAGATGTGAAAATTGACCCAAAAAATTTACCTTGACTTGTGCATGTGAGAAAATGTAGCACCCCCCACCAGATCGTGAAGCAGAATTTGCTAAGTGGCGGATTTTTCCTCCACTAATGCAGGCCTGTGATATAGAAGCAGACAACTCTCCCCTCTGCACATGCCCAAAGACCCCACTGAGTGTGAGCCATTGCAGGCCAAAGTTATTAAATAGATTTTTACAGCCCCCATTTTACTGTAAGTTCTGAACAATTGCACACAAGTAATCTTTTATATTTTGACCAAAAGAAGGCAGTTGCAGATACTAGGATAGTGTGAGCAGTTTCTGAGCTTTCTAAATAAAGGTTACTAGAATACTATTTTCAAGTTTCTTGTGATGATCACGTATTTTAGTCTTTGTGCAACCAAATTCAATAGTGCAGCATTTTGAATTAGCATTAATATTGTGTGAGGATTGGTGCTAGAACTACATGTATAATTATCATCAAAATGAAATACTGCCCTAGAGATAATAAACCAGGGTGAGAGTTGAGGTTATTTCATCCATGTGGGTATCTATGAAACAGTCCTTAACAGCAAGTTCTTGAAAGTTCATAAGCAACAGTAGACACCAAACCCAGGGTCGTTTCGATACACATTTTCTACATCAGTCCAGTTTATGTCCTCAGGTTCCAGCAGTCCTGGGAAATCAGAAAATAGTTTTTTTCGAAAGGAATAAAAAAAGCAGTTCTAAAAAAGACACTGTTGTGTAATAGTTCTGGTCCATTATCCAAAATCCTATTCAATTGGGGGCAAGTTGCTCCTGTCCTTCATTTCCTTGGCTAGCTTTGAGCACTGCTAAAATTTGTTGTGTGAACTGGATGATTTATGAAATCTCTGCCTACAATTATACTGCTCCCATGGAACTTTGCCATCTGTGTACGCACGTGACGAGTGACAGGCGCGTAATGAACTTGAGTGTCATTGCCACTTGCCATTTACTCGTTGACAATCTGTGCATAATTTAACTCACAATCGCTTTTCCCTCATAAAGAAGAATTTTAGTCCCAAGTGTGTTCACCTGATATGCAAAGAGAATAAGAGTCTTGGCAAAGGAATATTCATGTTGCTAATAATTCATTTGTGAAGAATCTGTGAAAGCTGCCGCTAATCAGGTATACGTACAGTTGAATTCGATTTCCATCAACAATCAAAACTGTTGGGATCCTCAGCTGTCAATTTTAATTTTTTGTAACTGTCGATATTTCAATGAAAGTCCATGAAGCAGTTCTAAAGTTGTTCAGGGTTTGTTTCAAAAATCAATTTGTAATTCTTCAGCAAAGAGTAGATAGGATCGGATGCACACAGGCCTTTGAAGTTGACTCCGCTGCTTGGACATGTATCTATTTGAATACTTTGCAATCTGTTATTTTCTCATTTGTACAGTAGAAATGTTTTCAACTAAACTACAATTAAAATCATTCATTCTGTTGGCATTTGGCCAACTCTCAAAATTTGATCACTTTTGCTATATTTGTGAAGACCCATGAAGAGACAAGAAGTTGAGGTCAGACAGTGCAACCAACTGAGTGTGGAAATTGTCATTCTAAAAGCTTGTCAATTTCATGTCTCTATTGATTAAGCGGAAATAGGTTTCAAAATGAAAAACTTTTCGCAAGAAATGATCTCGATGTGAAAATGTTTGTTTGGTTTGAATAAAAGTTGTGTAGCTGATGCGCCAACAGTTTGAAACCTATAAGATGGACGTAGAATTGTAGAAAGTTTGTCATGAGCACAGTCATGAGCCAGTTGTGTGCAGGTACAAGCTGAGATATAACATAAGTCACACTTAAATTTATTCTTGATTTCATGTAACTAAAGGCTTGCATCTGAAATACTAAGAGATAAAATTCCCTAAAACTCCATGGTTGGAAAGAATGCTAACTTGTGATTTAACTGCTATTCAGTGAAATGAATTTCTTTGTTGACACTCCTTCCAAAATCTATTTTTAATAGAAACTCTGATTTGCATTGCATTGTTGGCAAGACACGAAATTCCCAAAACAAAGGCTTGACCAAAATCTCACACAAGCATGAATATTTGAATATTCGTCAGACACAAAATCTCAAGAAACTCGTCTGAAGTCTCACGAGTTTTGTGGCCAAAACAATACCCAAAATTTCTGTGAATTTGTTTTAGTTTCTTTTTGGCACTACTGTATGTAAACGTCTCTTATTGGTGTTAGCTGTTAGGAACAAGCCTGTTTCAGCAACACCATGCAACTTTCTATTTGCTGGATCAAAAACTTGTGGTTTTATAGTAATATTTTGTGTTTTGTTTCAGGTGCAACAGCTTTACATGTAGCATGTTCCAAAGGTTACATAAAAGTTATAAAGTAAGTAAAAAATATTGAGTGCAAGAATGTCTTTCAATATGGCCACAGCTTTGATTGTTTAAGTACTTTATTCTGCATATGATCATGAAAAATGCTTATTCATTTGGGAACAAAGCTCCTACAATGAATAACAAATATTGGAAACAAAATACTTCAGTATCTGCCCGATATAAACATTCCTTTACTGCCCTCTTGAACTCCTTTTGTCAGGATATGTACAACACTTTGAAGATCATGTGTTCAAAATGCTCTGCCTGCAATGATTTCAATATTTCACCATTTTGTAGCTACTAATGTTCAAACTGTTCTTTTCACAGCTTTGAGTAACTATTCTTAAGTTTTTTATTTTTGTTTATAACATGGAGCAATCCTATATCTGAAGGCCGAGGACCTACTTGGCCAGTCAGTTGTTAACATGTATAAGTCCTCATTGGCTGAAAGACAATGTAAATTCTTTTGGTGAATTTTTTAAAGCCCTCTTTATATTGGAAAACTGTATGCCAAAGATTTTTTTTATTTGCAAGAAACACATTTTCTATAATGAGGGGAATCCTATTCTTTTTTTATCGCATCAGCATGATGAACTTTAGTGTTATGGAAAATGTTGGCAAATATCACCAAAGGAGTTCAGAGAAAATTGCAAATATACAAATAAGGTGGAGGAAATCAGTATTTTTTATTTTATTTTATTTTTTATCTCAGCCAAACAATGTTTATAAGGTACTGAGTATGGTTGGGTACCTGGTTAATGTGCTTAGTTGCTGGTAAAAAGATAATATTTGCAAGTTTTAACACTTTGTGGTAATTACCTGCACTGCAGATTACCTGATTTTTACCCTGATTTTTATCAATTAGAGAAACAAACGAGTAATATGGCACATGCCGAAAATACCTGGGTATAATGCAAATTTTGTCTTTGATATTTGAGATGCACATTGTACACGGACCTTTTGTTTCATATCATGTAATTTGGATAACAGCACAAAAAAAAATTGAACAACTCCCAATTTAATGAATTATGGAGAATAAATTAAAAAAAATCTTTGCCTAGCTTTGTACTTCTTTTTTACGTCTCACAGGCTTACAGTTGTGATTGTTAACAAAATAATGAAAACTGTATCAAGCTACCTTAGGATTTTCTGAAGTCAAGGAAAAGTTGAGGAATTTGGATTTGGTTATGGAAATTCCACACCACTGTCAGAAGTCATGGTTTTGGAGTTTTCAGCTAAAAAGCTTACCACCTATGTTGTACGACTGTGTACTTCTTTGTATTGCTAATTTTGACCCTGTGTTGTTTTATACTGTGTTGTAGCCTTCTGTTGCAAGCCGGAGTTGATATCGATGCTTGTGACAAAGAGGGATGGACCCCAGTCCATGCCGCAGCTCATTGGGGCCAACAATCTGCACTAGAAATACTATCAGAACATGGGGCAGATTTAAATGCTAGAAGTAATCTGGTATGTTTCCTGTTTCAAAATTTTTAGACAGTTGTTTGGAATGATTTCTGTGGAAGGTTATAGTTCTTTGTGTATGAGGACACCCTTAAATTTCTTAAATAGAAAAAATCAAACCTCCCTTATTCAAGGGTCAAACAAGTAAACTTTGTACATACAAGTGGTTGAAGGCATCTCAAACAACCATACAACACTTTACAAGGCTAGTAAAACTGCTACTTACGTGACACCCAAGTAACGGCCAGTTACTCCCAGTATAAAATGCTTTGAACTAGTCTTCTACATACTTTCTTCAAGTATCGTATTAGACTGAGTAAGCACCCACCCCCCTGGAACAATAAATCTGGCAAAAGTTTGGGGGTGAGTGTTTTGTTTATTGTCAGTTTTCTTTGTGGGGGATGGCATGTTGCCCCTGAAAAATGTCAAAAATAGGCTTTTACAACATGATTTTGTCCCTTCTGAAGCTCAAATTTGGCTGACCTACCTCAAGATATAGATCTGCTCTGTTAGAGTTCAAAACACCCTCATTTGCGCTCCCTAACAGCTTATAAAAGTAAGATAATTATTGGATTTTTAGTTTGTGACTCAATTTTGTTTTGGTCTTTATGTTTCCACTTGAACAGGGTCAAACAGCAATTGATTTAGCTGAACCAGATATTGTAAAACTATTAGAAGAACTCAAGAGAAAACAACGTGATAGGACAAGTATTAATGCTGTGAGTGAATTCATAAAAGATTTTCTGTCAAGTGTTGCAAGTTCAAAACAACAGTCTAGACAGTGTCTAGTTATGTGTGCATGTGTGCTGATAATATTATGTGGACGATTGTGTGCAAGGTTGCTATGGTATTTCATAGATTTGATGAGTGTAATTGTGCATCATTCACATTGTTGGCACTGCCTGTCAGGACAGCTGTTCTGGGATCAGGTTATACAATGTGTTGCATATGCCAGAAAACTTGTGGGATTCCTGATTAATTTTTGTTAGATTTTATCTCAGTACGTACATGTATTTCTATGGTAACATACATGTAGGGGATCTGGTCTGCCTCGGTGTCATTTACTTTGTACTAATTGTGTGACAAGTAAATTTGTTGTGTATCTAAGTAAAGTTGTTCTTGTAACTGAAAAAATATAAGTTATTTTTATTTAATTAATTTAATTAATTTTTCAAGTGCAAATTATCAACTGAAACATTGCAAACAGTTGGCAACATTCCAAGTTTCTTAAAAATATGTATAGTGTGCATGAATTTGTTGGGGAGCTTGTGATGTCCCAGGCCTATAGATTTGTTACTCCAGAAGGAATGTTGCACCTCATAACAAGATGTTCATGTTTTGTTTGCAGACAACTCCAGTGATTAGGACAAATGCTGGTGGACCACCACCACTTAAGAGAAGGTGTGTGATCAATGTATACTGTGGTAGCTGCAACACTGAAAGTTGGCATCCACCCATTGCAGTCAGTTTATGAGAATTAGAACTATGAAGTTAATTTTTCTTGTTATTTAACTTTGAAACTGTTGTGTGTTTTGAAGCAAATAAGAAGTGATTTTGGAAGTTTGATTATTGAAAGAGATGTGAACATGGTTTCTGTGAGATACTTCCCTCCAGGCTGTAGGCACCAGTGTTCAGAGAGGTGACACCTTCAGTTGCACAGGATACTGCAGCCTGTTTCTGTCTGACATTTTGCCAGGCCAAGTACAGTCTTGAACTTACTAAAACCTTTGAGGTTCTATTCTATGCAGTTTCATACTGTACAACTTTGTGACTCACGTGGACTCTCGAGTCAAAGTGCTTCGAGTCAAGCGAGTCACCATTGTTTTCCCCATTTCATTATCTTTTTGACACGTGAATCTTTGAGTCATTCGAGTCACACGCACATGCGAGTCACATTACCTTACATGTGAGCGGTACTGTAGGTATTTTTTTTAAAGGGTGTGCTGTAATTTACAATGAGTTCTCTTTAGTAAAGGGGGCTTGTTGGTAATTATTGTGGCCCTTATTTGTAGTAACTGGAACATATTTTCTGATGTGCTATTGATATCTGTTGTACAGACTAAAGTGGGTGTCCATAATTGGCATAATTATACATGTTACTATTGATATTTGTAGACGTTTGTAGTTTATTCAGCTGTTCATGTTGTTTGTAGTGTCAGTTCTGAAGCATTCCAATTTGGCTTTAATTAGTTTAATGATTAGGCTTTAACACAATTTAAGATAGTATTCATAGTGTTCATACACTAGCATTCAGTGCGTCGATGTTGCATACTGATGCAGTACTTACATACAGTGATGTAAAAACTATTATAATGTGCTCCCTTGGATTTGATACCATACTATTGCACAAGTAGTGCAGGTGAAAACCTGTTGCTTGGCCGAGTTGTAAAACATTTTGTTAATTGTTTGCACAGTGGCAAGAAAATGCTTTGTTGCTTTAAAATTCTGGGAACACCAGAAAATGTTGCTTGTTTGTCATCTACTGTAATAAATACAGTACACTCCCCTGGAACTCAAACTTGTTGTTTTTGATAGTTATGTGTAAAATACCAAGTGCACTGTGCTTCCGTTTACATATTACAAATACTAATACATCTATAATCTATATGCTATCTGAAATAAGATGATTTCACAAAAGCGGCATTTTGTGGGACAATTTGCAAGATAATTTTAGTGTTAGAAGCAAACCTCTGACCAGTATGACAATCTGCATGGACAGGGGTACTGAAACCCTTTTGCAAGAAGATCTGTTTGTGTTTACTCGGTACTGTAACTAATAACATTCTGTGTTGTGGCAGGCTTAAGGTTTACATGGTTAAAGTAACTGCTTTGCTGGTAAAGGTGATCAATGTATTATGCCATCAGTTTCCTTCTTGAGGTCTCTGGACTGGATCAACCACCAAGTTTATTCTTTAGTTGATAGTTTTGACTCGATTGAAATGGACTAAAAATAGGTTAATATGCTATTTTAAATGTGTTTGTTTACTTGATATTTATTTACTTGTCTGTTCGATTTTCATTGTATTTATCTATTAATTTTGGTTTTTAATATTATTTATTCTGCTTATCCCACTATCTGCCTATCCATCTGTTTGTCCATGTCTGTCTGCCTGTCCTTGTTTATCTCTTTATTTGTTTGTTTGTTGATTGATTTGTTTGTTTATTTACTTATTTGTTCATTAGCAATCTTTACCCAAGGGTTTTCAATTCAGTACTGATGCTGGTTTAAATGTAGCCCTGCATAAAACAAAATACAGTAAAATACAAAGCCAGCTTGATTAAAGAAGACAAGAAAACTATTGATTGTGTTTGGGGCAAACCCTTGCCAGTTTACATGTTACAAAGTACCTCTTTTTTAGTATACCGAAGTCTTGCTTGAATTGAGTTGTTGAAGGAAATAACAAGTGCTCAAACCAAAGGCAAGGGATTTGGCCACACCACTGAAAGTTTGCAAAGAGAAATAACTTATAGAATCCTTTCTGAGGTTGACAGCAAAATTTCATGATTAATTTATTCCTATGAAGTGTTTCTTTCTGTTGTAAATCTAACCTAAGACCTCCATAATTGGTGTCTTCTGCTTGGCATTGGAATGATAACTATTAATCTGATTTAGTCAGTGGAAAGACTAGCACAACTTATCTGCTACTGGTAAATATCTGTCTATGTTGGAGGTAAAGAAAAAGATCTTGTGTGACCCTTGCTGGTAAAAAATTGTTATGTGCAGTAATGATAACAATGCTGCCTTGTTATTTGTGTGTTAAAGCTAACATTTATTTATTCTCTGTTTAACAACTTCACTTTTTTCACTTCTTTCCAGCCCTCTTGGGTCTAACACACCTAAAGATTCTAATGTGTCAAAAGAGTCTAGTGTCTCAAAAGCAACTAGACGTTCTAAAGTGTCTCATCTGAATACAAGTGGAACAATGTATGTATCAGCAGTGGGCTGCTCCTATGTTGGGGCGGCACGTCTCTCCATGCATGGACAACAACTGTTAAACATACTAATACCATGCATGTCATGTGCTGTAATTTATGTTTCACCTAATTACTTTTGTATAACCGTTGTTGTGTTAAAAACCAATATGGTATTAATTAAAAATCTTAATTAAATCTGCATCTGTTAGCGAAGTGTTCTTTAATGTAAGTATTAACACTGTTGACTCACACAGCACTCTTGCAGAGGTGCATGTTAGTAGCATTGCATCTTTGTTGGTAGTCAAAGCCTTTTGATGCATGTAAACTGCCACTGCATGCATTCTTTCGTCATGTCTCCTCTTGAAGTAGATCTTTCCAGTGCATGCATTCTTGCATCATGTCTCTTGAAGTAGATCTTTCCACTGCATGCATCGTGTCTCTTCTTGAGGTAGTTCTTTCCTCTGCATGCATTCTTGCATCATGTCTCCTCTTGAAGTTGATCTTTCCACTGCATGCATTCTTGCATCATGTCTCTTCTTGAAGTAGATCTTTCCAGTGCATGCATTCTTGCATCATGTCTCTTCTTGAAGTTGATATTTCCACTGCATGCATTCTTGCATCATGTCTCTTCTTGAGGTAGATCTTTCCACTGCATGCATTCTTGCATCATGTCTCTTCTTGAAGTAGATCTTTCCACTGCATGCATCATGTCTCTTCTTGAGGTAGTTCTTTCCACTGCATGCATTCTTGCATCATGTCTCTTGAAGTAGATCTTTCCACTGCATGCATTCTTGCATCATGTCTCTTCTTGAAGTCGATCTTTCCACTGCATGCATTCTTGCAATATTGCTACCCAACTTACGCTGTGTTGTGGTTATCCTTTGTTGTTGGTGTGTGCATGCTTGCAAAAGTGCTGTAGTCCAATGCCAACTATGAATATCTACTTCCAAATTTTCCATAGTCGTGTGCTTACATTGAATACCTGCAACACTTAAAGTTTTGGCAGTCCTTGTTAACCTATCTATATGTATTTAATTCTTGATGGAAGATGTTGATGGCGCTTGTGTAATGTGTCCGTATTGATATTGTCATGCTGTCAGCAGTTCTGAAACTATGTGCCTGTATTCCTATTTGCCATGTGTTTATTAATAATAGATTAATAATTGTCGATATTGTTGCATGTGTGCTGTCTCTTGCTAATGTTGACTGCATGTGCAAGCATTTCAAGTATACTTGCATTCTGTATCATTGCATGTAGCCGTCCCCACCACCTTTGCTGCGTGCGTTTTGTTTGCACTTCATAAACGAGTGTTGGTTGGGCTGTGTCACCAACTTGAACACTTCAAAGACCTTATTTTGCATTCTTCCCGTTCACGAAAGTGGTGCAAGGCATGCTACCAACTGTTTGTCAAAGCAAGAAAGATTCAGTATCTTTGTACATGCAGTTGTCTTTGTACTTTGTACAGCTTGATTCATCAGCACACCCGCATCTTCAGTTGATTGCTGCACAACCACTTGGTTTTATTTGTATAAGCCACACACCTTGGTTCTATACACTGAAATATTGCCAGAGAGTTTTGAAACTCGATAATATTACAGTTTAAGAAAAAGCTTGCCGGTTTTTACTTCAGTATTGAATGATGTTCACATGTCGGAATCTAACTCGGCTGCTGAAATCTGTCAAAGGGGTTATATTTATCTCGGCATGCAGTAAATTTCGTTCCCACCCCAGCCACGTTGTTTTTTTGTTGATTTTATCCATGAACAGGATTCAAGTTGAAGTGCAAGATTTCATCTGACAATGATATTTATTTATACTTACTTACTGCATGTTTGTTTAATTTGTTTTTGTTTTGTTAGCACCTTAGAGCGGAATTCAATTGATCATGTAAAAGATCTGATGCAGCATGACATAGAGATTGACAGGTGAATCACTTGAGGACTGGCTGGCTTCGGCACACTTTTTCACCCTTCAAATTCACATGTGTGCCACATGGCGATGAGTACCCGAAGCAAGGCAACAGTAGTTATTACACTGGGACAGGGGAAAACTTGTTACATCAATAGCAGACACGAGTAAAGAAATTTTAATAAAAGTGAAGAATCGTCATTAGGTGCAATTCAGTCGCTTAGCAAACATTGTATTATTTTAAATACACAGCAGGTTTCTATCATTGTGACTACACTGTAACAAATTCGTTTTCCCTGGTTGTTATACTGTAAATGTGTTGTAGCTTTGCACGTATTTTTCAAGTTTTAAGTATGGCTTTATGAATAGACTAAGATCTCGGATAGTGCAAGGTTTTTTTGAAAAAGTTTTGTAATTGATCATAATACTTAAAATCTGTTATAGGAAAGTTTTTAGAATGGTTTTCTGCGTTGGAGCCAGGCAAGTGTCGTTTCCAAAAAAACTGTTGGTTGCCTTTGGTTTCATCCGTCGAGCAGCATTCTGCAGTGTTAGCTAACTGTATAATCTGTTACCAAAAAGTTCAAAGTCATTTTCACTTTGGTACATAACCGTTTCATAAGTCCATTTTCTTTTGTGGCTGTGTTTATATATATGTTTGACAAACATTTTTCTTTACTTTCTGTCTGCCATTGACTGCAAGTTTAACTTTTTCTACAGGAACTACAACATTTCCAGATTTTCAAAGCTTTGTTTCACTGTAATCCAATTTTGTGACAATCGAGAAGGGATGTTCTTTCAGATTATTTCATTCACCTTCTTTTGTTTGATTGGTTGGGTTGCAGTCGACAGGTTGTAACTGGGTCACTTTCCATTGCCATGTATCCAGTTTGTCCACTCATGCTAACACATCTCTTTAGTCACGTCATTTTCCATAACCATACACCCAGTTTGTCCACCCATGCTAACACATTTCTTTAGTCACGTCACTTTCCATAACCATGCATCCAGTTTGTCCACCCATGCTAACACATCACTTTAGTCACGTCATTTTCCATAACCATACACCCAGTTTGTCCACCCATGCTAACACATCTCTTTAGTCACGTCACTTTCCATAACCATGCATCCAGTTTGTCCACCCATGTTAACACCGCTCTTTAGTCACATGCGCTGTAATGCTGAGTAAACTCGTTGTATTAAGGTAACATATAGAGTGGTAAGAATAGGTGCTATCTGCAAGGCTGGTGAATGTGCCAAGTTCTAGTGACTGATAGAGGCAATTTTGTAACTTTTGCTGATTTAAAACATTTCATTGTACGAGCCTTTCCATACGAACTGATAGAAAGTTTCATTTCTGTATTTAAGAAGCTTGAGATAATTTATTGAGTTTTGAAATTACATTTATTGATTTTCAATTTTCTTAGTACAACAGGTGTAACCTCTGAAGCAGTTTCATTTTTGTCACCATCATCATCATCATCATCATCTTTCTTGTCAAAGTTTTTACAAGTAGAGTTTTGTTTGGTTCATTTTGTTAGCACGCTCGTGTGCTGATGCATCTTTCGTAAATAAAAATTACCCACCGACCACACTCGCTGCACAGACTTTTTTTTATTTAAGCAAAGTTGCAGAAGTTTTGGTCCAGCGTACAGCTGGACTCTTTTTCTGTTGTTAATGTTTCTGTTTTGCCAATAAGAAATGAAAAGTGTGAGTTGTTGTATCATAACAACTGTTGCCGTCTCGATACTCATCCAGATTTATGTGCACTGTAATCCGTAAACTAACGAAATGCACTAAGATAACTTCGCCAAGCTGCATTGATAAGTGGGTAAATGATAAGGTTATACTTTAAAAGGTCAGTTGGAATCTGCTCTATCGTGCGAAAGCTTTGCTTTATATACGTATGAACCTCTACTCCTCCTGAAGTTCGTGCATGGTCGGATAATTTGTAAAGGTAATTGTTTTGTTTTCATATTGTCTTGAACAGGAGTTCTATCACAAGAATTAAGGACAGCAAATTATACTTGGGTGACGTCAAACAAGAAAGAGCAGCACTAGAAGCAAGTATGGATGTTACCTCGCCGAAGAGAACACTAGTAAAAACTCCGAGTTTTCCAGATAGTCCGAAAGAAGATAAAGAGAAAAACGATGAGAAAAGGGAAGAGAGCGAGGAGAGTGATTCGGAAGACAGTGAGGAGTCGACAGAAGAATCGGATTCGGATGAGGAACCACCAAACCGGAAACCTACGGTCAATTCAGTACCCAACACGAGACGCTTTACTGCAAACTCTAGGCCTCAGTTAGAATCGGAATCGGACGGTTCAGAAAGCGAGACTGAAGAATCTTCTGAAGAAGAAGAAGAAGAAACTCGTAAAACTACGACAGCTGGATCTGTACGAACTACTTCTGTAACACGTGCTCAGAGCACGCCTTCTTCCGTAACCTCGCCCACATCAAGGCAGGCTCCTTATTCTTCTCGCATAGGTAATTTTGAAAGTTCGAAACCGTCCTCATTCGGTAGAGAGGAAAAGAAAGAGGAACCTGCGCAATCCAGATTGGCAACGTATCCAAGGCGGACGATTGCTTCCCCGACCAGTACAACTTCAACTGATACAGTGAGGAATCGGATAAGTTCGGCTTCGGATGACAACAAAGAAACCGAGAAAGCTGCTCCTGCTAGGACATCGAGAGCCAAGAAGGTAACGAAACGCGCCAACACGGGCTGGGTAAGCGGGCCTCTTGCTCCTGGTGTTCAACAAGCAGACTCGGTTGAAAAGGAAGTTAATGATCTGGATAGCAAAAAAACCGTAAGTAATAACGTCAATACTTTAGCTGTTAAAAAAATGCTTTAAGCCGGACTGTTCCCAGTAGTAATTGTCTGTTATGTGTTAGGTGGATATCCAACAATAAAAGGTGTTCAGGTGGGCAACCTGTTTGGATAATCGGGGAGGGGTCTTGGAAATTATGTCGCTGCTCCCAGCAACAACAAACTCTTTAGCGTTGTTGATCTTCCAAAACCTTTTCACGACAGTTTCTAAATCTGCCCCTGAACGATGGAAAGGTTTTTGGACTAGCAGCATTGGCGTGCGGGAGCTGTTTCGTACAACGTTGCTGCTGAGCAGCTCGATGGTACCGAAGTAGATAAACCGGGTAATTGTATGATGCCCTGCGGTTCCAGATTGTTGTTTTAAGCAGTTACTCTTGCTGTTTCAATAACGTTTCTTTGTTTGATTACGAGTTTTTCATGAGAAGCTTATAAGGCGCTGACACGAAGCGGAAACTCTGCATCAGTTATCAGGGGTACTTTGATTTAAATTTAAGTTTGGTTGGGATAGCGTGAGCAGAATTCTCCTACGCAAACGCAAGGTCGAGTGGATTTTATTGTAAGGTTGGTTCAGGATAGGAAAGTTGTCCTCCACCAGTGAACCATTTTTGATGGGGAACCGAAGGGGGAGGAGGACGGACCACCACACACGTACTGCTTTTAAATTGGAAACGTGGTCAACAATCACATTTGCCTTAGTCGATTTATTTGGGGATGGCGTTTTCGCCTTTTCAGATCAGCTTGTAATTTTTAAGAGATCAGTGCAGTGTATTTCAGCCCACAATTTACCTGATTTGTCGGTTTGTGCGGTTTATTGAGACTTACGAAGGCGCAACTGGTGGTTTTGTAAAGTTTGAGATCAGAAGAGCATCGATTTATCGCCCGCCTTTTTCTGCTGTCAAGTTATCGTCTTTCCTGCCTTGAATTAAGCCCAAATTGCATTTTATGAAATAGATTTCTTCCTTCTTTGACACCATTCTTCCTTCTTTGACACCAGTTAACCTGCAGAAAGTATTCGTTTTGTTGGGAAAAGAGAGATCCAGACGTGGACGTGTGTATGCTCGATCACTTGTGATGCAAGGCTCTCTTGTTTTTTACTTTGTCCTTTTTTGTTCATGGCCAACACTGGCATTAGTTCTTCTTTTCGGGAAAATGTATCGGCGTTGATATGACGTAAAAGATCCAGGTTGTTTGAGTGGACTTGCTCACGAACAAAATGAGCTTATTTCTGTTTGAATTAGTTAGTGGCAGACCATTACAAAAAAAGGGAAACGTGTGTTCGGTCAGACTTCCCCACTTCGCTTTCAGCCAACCAAACAATCATTTCTAGTCCTTCTGTTTTGAAACTTGCTATCTGTTTTGTTACTAAAAAACGTGTGCGAATCTGTAAATTTTTGAAAAATTTACTTACAGTTTGGACTTTGTTTTTGTCAGTTATTAGTTCAAGTCAAGATTTGCTAATATTTATAAAGGTAGCGGGACAAACTTTTTATCAGTACTGTTTTATATTTAGTACTACGGATGATTCTAGCAGCTTCATTGTTTTTCTCTGTTTATTGTGATAAGAAGACGGGGTCAAGGTTTTTTCCATTCTGCCTCTCAAGTGTAAGCGAAAAAGTCAAACTATCCATATGCGTGTTACAAATAGCAAAAGCACCAACCTTTTAGAGTGTGATTATTTGAACACGTTTGGTCGGCGGTTTGAAAAGTAGTGCAAAACGTGTCTACACACAAAAGTTTACGTTTTACTTTTGTATTAACTAGTTGGTTCACTTGGTAAATCTTAACGTGTTCTAGCCAACAGATGGTAGTTTTCGATTTCGCTTCAGTTGCAGAATTTTAGAAAACCTCGACCTTGTAGTGACACAGACTCTTTTGTCGTGCATGTAAATCGAAATGTCATTTCTTTTGTGTGTTTTGGGTGCAGTATATGATTGCATTGTATTGTACATAAAGACAATCGTTGACTCTGGCTGTTTAAATGCGCTGACTTGTCAGTGGTTCGCTTTTGTTTGGATGCTCTGGCGCATCGCTAATTGAATCTAATTAGCATTGTTGTTTAGCGACCACTCACAGGAAAAGCATCACGTTCAAACTGCTGAACATTGTTCCCCTGAAACTTGAGAGCCAATTTTCCAAGCTCGTTCACTGACAGCTTGAACTTGTGTCATGGGTTAGTTTAGTGTACGATTTACAGAATAGAGAAATGACTGCGCGGTATGGAAGACGTTCGTACGACCGTGCTGGCAAGGCCGCGTCGCTGGACTGTACGACTACACGATATGAACCAACCTTCGACTATGGAGGAAGGAAACTTTCGGTAGGGCGGTCGTGTCGTTTGTTATTTCGATGCAAACTACGTATAGCCATGTTTTCACATTAGATTGCAAAACTGACGTTTTATCTTTCAAAAAGTCGACCTCAAGTGAAAAACATGCAACCATGGTTTTTCTGGAATTCAGTTATTTGCCAGAAGTGCGGTCGAAAGACGGTCAGTGGATGGTTGTTATGTACATATTTTAAAAGCATTCACTTGTGTAAACGCCGTCTGCTGATAGGTCTTGCACTTCACCCACTCGTCTCTGTTAGTAGTTTCAGTGGTTTAGCAGTGTTTCTTCTTAGCATTCCGGCTGTGTGGGAATTGTAGACTGCTTGTTAGGGTTTTTCACATCAACTGCAGTTTTGAATAAAAAAGGTGGAAAAGAATCCGCTCAACAGCTTCATTTTATGATTTGTTTATATTGTACTCCAGTCAGACCACTTGACATATTGAAAATAGAGATTGACAAGCTTATTTCGAACTTTGAATTAAATCTGGAGCTTAAAATTTTGGTGTAATATGTGTTAGATACAAAAATTGTTAGTTATAGAAACTGGAAATTTGGCTGTGATTTTTTTACTCAGTTATTTCGTCCGTGATATGCATGCAGAGAAGTATTTTCCTCGAGGCTACAAATGCTATGCAGGAGTCAAAGGATGTCAACTGATGTCTTAAATAAGAGGAAAGTAGTTCGTTAACAACTACAACATCTGTGTTTTAACTCTTACTTCTT
>JAOBYF010527743.1:0-14043 GCA_025403605.1 Parazoanthus darwini
TTTCGTGTGTATTTTGCCTGTGGAATATTTTTTACCGTGTAAAAACTAAGTTATTAAACTTAATTAGATTTATCGATAATTTATAAGAACTTCATTGTAGCTTTTTGAACAATCCCTGTTGCAGACTGTTTCTGTTTCAAAATATTCATACATTTACAGGCCGAAAGACACTGCGATTTAACTGAAATTTCAAAAAAAAAAAGAAAAATCAGTCCAAATGATAGACCAAACATTTACTTTTTCAGGTCAAGCACTTTACAGAGATTTCAATGAGAAGAATAATGGATAAGAAACATTTTGTACGAATGCAAAGTGAACGGACGGAACAAACAGCTAAAATACAAAACTGACACATGACTTTCCTATGTTTTACTTTTAAGTAAAAAAGTCTTTAAAAAGACTAAAATAGAACCTGAAGGATAAGGATAAAACATACTTGATGAATTATTTAGTGCCAATAAAGCTTTTTGTTATGAAATAAAAGGAAATAAAACATCTTGGTTGTTTTAATGTTGTAAAGTTGATTCGTAAGGGGAAGCTAAGTACCATGGCTTATATTCGGGGGGGGGGGGAAAGACTTAAACGCGAAGGGAAATTTGTGTTTCAAAATTGGTGAACTAAGTGACACAACAATTTCTTTTTTTAATATACCGCGTAAAAAGGGTCAATGTTAAGTCGTATTAGTATTAGTTAATGTCCACTTTAAAACTTTTAAGAAGGCCCATAGGCTTGTGTTTAATCTAACTGTGAATTGTGAAATAAAGTCTTTTCTTTAACAGGATTTTTCGCGCTACAAAAATTGCTTTTTCGAAGGTCGTTAACGTTCCTGATTTAAAAGAGAAACTTAAGCTGCGACGAGCTCCGTTAAATTCAGTCCAAAAATTTGGCTTTTCTCAGAAATTTTGCAATCAGAAAAAGACATCAATAGAAACCATAACCAAGTTTTAGCGAATTAGGACCTGATATTCGCAAAGCTTTTTCGATATGTTTGCCTAACCCTACCCAAGCTGGGAGAGGGGAAGAGCTTTTAGCTCTCTCCTCCCGGACCCCCCACCCAATTGATTTGGTATGGCAGACGGCGGGAACATGAATGAGACACAAACTCTTGGCCACTACACTTGTTGAAGTAGGAGAAATGGACTGTTATGCAGTCTAGTCCATTCAAAAATTTAGTCGCGAAACTTTTCGTTTCACGTTTACGTGGTATTTAACCCCCCTTATTCTCCTCAGCGCACAAAAATTTTAAAAATTGGCATCAGTCGACTGTCGGGTTCGATTAAAGATTTTTTCTATTTAAAGTACTTTCAAAATGATCGGGAGGGGGTTATCGAGGTTGTGGGAATAGATTTGGGTACGAGGACGTATCTTTTGATCTGAGCGTTTTATTCTAAACACGGTACCATTTGCTATTTAGCCAATACACTGTTTTTCTAATGCAAATTTTGCTAGATCCATTCCCTTACGTTGGCTAAAAGTCATTACTGCGTCAAAATTGGACTCTTTAATTTAACATAAGCATCACTTCTAGCACCCAAGAGGGAATGGATCTGGCGAAAATTTGGTGTATCAGAATGTGCGTTTTGCAAGTCTTGTTCTATTTAAAAGTATTTTTAATAGCTTACCTTTACGGGAGAAGGCGCATTACTTCAATGTCACGGCCTTTTCACTTTAGCAGTTCCTAAGTCGCCTGATTATTAAGGAGTTATCGCAACACGAACAAGTCTTGTTATCATTACATGTGTTTATTTTAGTTTTACACTCATTTTTCAATTTGAAACCACCTCTTGTCCGTATAAATAAATAGTTATATTACTCTAGCATATTTTGTATCTTGTTTATAACAGTCTTTAAAAAATCTGTAAAATTTCAGCTCTGCAACTAACTTTCAAATATACCTCAAGAAAATCTGTAGTATTATCAAGACTCGGATTCACACACTCGGTAAACAGGATTCCTTGAAGTCTGACTAAATTCAATGAACATTTTTTCAACCTTTTATACTTCCATCGCTACTGAAACAATTAACTGGGCGACCATTCAAATGCATTTCATAAAACAGACTAGCATTTCATAGTCATGCATTCAATGAAGATTATGTATCAATTCCTAATGGTATTGACGAGCCGCTCGCGAATCAAAAACACTTCATCTTCAGATACAAGCACAGAAGAAACCGTCATTTTCACACTAGCTGGAGGATGACTTTTTCTTGGTACGTAAAATTAGATGGAATTGCTATAAAAATCAAGCCAATCACAGCAAGCAAGTCTCCTCTTAAAGTTCAAATTTATAATCACGCCACTCCACTCCTAGTTGCCACTCTTCATAAATAAACATAGTACATTTGACACAATTATAATTCAAATAGATAGAGTTAGTACTGGACGTTATACTATAGCCAGGAGGAGGGAACGGTCAATATGAATCTGGAGGTGTGAAATTCTATAAATTCGTCGAAGGGTGGGGATTCGAACAATAAAGAACGTCAAGCTTACTGTAGATATTGTGACTATTGACCGCCCCCCCCCGGTTATAGTAACGTCCTCTCTTATCTCATTCAAAATACTGATGTTTTTTTGGAGCATCTAACATCTTAGTGCCGGTCTGTTCAAGTCACCTCCTTTGGAACTTTCTTATAACCAGGAAAGGAGAACTTGGAACGGTCAATACGAGTCGGGGAACAGTCAGTGTGTGTCTAGACGTGTGGGAATCTTAAGTTCGTCAAAGGCTGGGGGATCTGAACAATTACTGACGAACGCTAAGCTCACTGCAGATATTGTAAATTTTGATCGTTCCTGGTTTCCCGTTTACAGATATAGAAACGTCCATTAGTAGTCTTGAATCTCTGGTAAGCGTTGTTCAGTATATTGGTAAGCGCATTACAACACAATCTGGTTACTACACAGTGTATATCTATCAATTTCCTCTAGAGTCTTGGTTCGCTTCTTATTGACAGCACTGTCCGACTTGGACACGCCAGGGAGTTTTTCTTTGCTGGCCAGGGCCTGCACAGAAGGGTTGTTCGAGTCCAGAAAGGTGACGGAGGGTTGTGGGGCCAGCGTTTGTAGATTACGTTTGGCTGCTGCTGTTGCTGCGGCGGCGGTGGCGGCGGCGTCCTTGTCCCGTTTCTCGTTCACATATTGGCATGCTTTTCCAAGGAAGACGATGCTGTTTAACACTTTTAGGGAGCACAGACTGTAAATACAAATATCAGAGGTTTCAGATGCGACTGATCCCAGTAAGGAAAATTTGAATCATTGTATAGTTCTGTTGTAATTATACACCGAGATCTTACTATTTCTGGAGTCTTGTTTTCTAAAGACTGGATCTACAGGTAAATAACTGGAGATTTTGTGGAGTGCTAAATCTGGAGAAACATGTCAAACTCTGCAGAAATGTACGGAATCCTGCATTTTTCTTTCAAATGCGCATGCACTAGATATGTGTACAAATCGGGTCAACGAAAAAACGTGACTCCGTTACTTGAAATAACTGAATTAACCAAAAAGCCCTTTACGTAATTAAACTGTCACCTCATTTGATTAAAACATGCTCAAACATCTTTTCTTAACATGCAGTATGATTAATTCTATCATACATAAATTACAATTACGATCTCCCCATTTTTTTATATGATGTTAAAAATAAAAAAAATTAAGAGTCCAGAAAGGGCGCATTATACAAATTTTGTACAGTTTATCCACAAAAATTTTAGTCTCTAACATGATTACAATCAGCTTTCCAAAAGCAAAACTGACTACTTCCCAGGTTGAATGGGTCGCTGATGGCTGTGTGAAGGACATGGGTGGTGCCAAAAAACTATTGCACCCAACTTTTAACTTGATCTAAAAAGAAAAACCTTTGTGATACAAATGCAAGATCGAACATCTCCCTGATGCTGCTAGTTACACGTTCTGAACTGAAGACCTCTGTTTACCTAAAACCCATTTTTTAATCCTCAAAAAAGAAAACAAAGTCCTGAACATTACATCAAGTCACGTTTGTACAAAAGGTCACACACTGCTAATCGAACACTTTAAGATGTAAGACTAACCTTGTACCTCTGTTTTGTAGTATCAAAAAAGAGATGCACAACGAAACTAGAATAAAAAGCATTGTACTCACAAAATGTAGGTGGACACCACGAGGCAAACTCCTGCTGCACCACTGACTGTGAACGATTGAGTAACAACTTTGGTGACCTAAATGGAAAAAAAGGGTGTAATTCGTGAAAACGATGAAACATAAGTTTTTGAGAGTTTTGATAAACACACTAGTTAGGAGTATCAACTAAAGAGCATCCGACAGAGTATAAATGCATGATTTGTAGCCACAAAAATGACTTATCGAAGTAGTTCTGATGATCTCTAACACCTCCAAAGTTTTTCTGTTATTTCCTCGCGCTCCTCATGTCCATATCATTTCGTATGTCTGCATAACCTTGGATTTTTTAAAATATGAATTGTATAGAAGACAACAATTCGTTTCTCAAAATAAATGTAAATAAATAAGTAATAAAAACAGCAACTGATCATCAGTGGGATTCCCCAAATGTGTGCAATTCTACAATTGGTTTCGTAAAAGCGTACACTTAATTAACCAACATTGTGTAGACACAGATCCGAAGGGTACAGTGGATCAGCATCCAAGACAATACACGGATCAAGAGTCTCAGACTCCCGGTCAAAATTCAAAAGACAAGTGGGCACTCATTAAGTCAGACCGTTGTTAAACATTAGTCGCCAAACGCAATAGCCTGACTTAATGAGTGCTCACCGTTCTTTTGAATTTGGACCGGAAGTCTGAAACTCTTGATCCGTGTATCAGGATCATAACTCTTCAGCCTTGTTCATTGTTCTTTATTTCATTTATTAAACATCTTTCCCTTACTGAAAACTGTGTTTTTTATGGTGCGTGCCTGGCGTTCCGTTAAGATTTTGTGAACATTTAGCGAGTCAATTTTCTAGAATATACTTACCAGTATACCCAACGGCAGTGGAATAAACCCCATCCGTCGAGATATTAGGTCGAAGTGGTCCGTGTGTGCCTATGTGATATGATGCAATTTAGAACCAATAAATCCTGCACACACTTTTTAACAATAACTCTATTTATATCTATAGCGATTGTTGGGCTCATTTTCTTTTATAAGACTACGGAAAATGGGGAAAACTGTTGTATCAAACATTTGCTCAATGCTTACTTCTATTCTCGTATTCTTGTGTCTTCACTATCATTTAACTGTGGTTCGAGTTTCTTGTTGGTTTTACTTAGATAGTGGTTATATGTCACATATTTCTTTTACTTAAAATGTAATGGTTTTTAAGGCCGTGTTACACAAGTCAACTTGTAACGACGATTTTCCGCGCGACAATGTTGCGTTGAAAATGGTTCCCGTGTAACATGTCAGCGGAGACGACTTTCTGCGCAACACGGAGCCCGGCAACATGTTGCGAGTTTTTTTAAATGGTTTTAAAAAACTTGCAACACAACACGCAAAAGTGTCGCGCGGAAAATCGTCGTTGCAAGTTGACTCGTGTAATATGGCCTTTAGATCGATTAAGTAAACCTAAAAATTGTTCTTTTTAAATGTTTTCTCCATTTATTGCTGCCGCTTAGTCAACAACAGACAACAACAATTACAACAACTACAGTCTTATTTGACCAATTTTTTTCTTGCAAATTTTGAAAAGATAAAACTGTAAAGAAAATATAAATAAATAAATAAACAAGTAAATAAATAAACAAACAAACAAACAAACAAATAAATAAATAAATAAATAAATATAGCTACAGGAAGATCAGTAGAGATTACGAAGGCTTACCAAGGCTGGCCTTTCTTGAGTCTAAAATATAACTATAAGTAACAACCTAATTTGGTCGGTAAGACACAACGCAAAAAGCATAAACACGCAAATGCAGAAGTCTACCAAAATTTAATAGGAAATATAAAGGTGAGTGGAGTTAGTTAAGTTACATAGGTTGGATATGTAGTTACTGGGACTACCTCAATGAGGCAATGATATTTGCTCAATCTGCTTTTACTTGCGCTCTGAGGAGTTAACGGTTTAAAATTCTGAAGCATTTACCGGAGTTTTTGGAATAATCATAAAAGCAACTGGGTGTAGATGAAGTGGCAAGACTGGTCCAACTTACGTTCTTCTGCCGGCTTGACGTTGCATCTTGGGCCAGAAGAAGTCTGTACTCAGAGTATACCTTCAGGAAATAATGAAATCCAGCAATGACCAGAACTGCTTAGAAAGGAGTACAGTTTAAAGGGCTTTTTCATGGTTGAATAACTAAAGTTAATTTTTTTTGAAGTTTTCCAAGGAATACTAAAGGCAAACATCTTAATCTACCAAAAAGACCTTTGATAAATCAGGTCTGTCCAAGTGTGAAAAACAAGAACAATCCAACTTAACCTCCATCTTAAAGCAGAACATCCAAACCAATTGCCTGTCGAAAAACAAAGATTGTTTTTTTGGACGGTGACATTTGTTTATAACTAAGTTTTCTTATCAATTAATTTACGGTAAGCATGCGCAAAGCATAGACATCTCCACATTTAGTTAATAAAGTCACAACAACAAAAAAATAAATTTGTACTTCCACAGACAAAAACACAGAACGATTACTTGTTTGTGAAACTGCTTTCTTTTCAAAATAACAAAACTGACACCGAGCGCCAACAACAGTCAACTCGCTTAAATAGCTTATGGTTTGAAAGAGTCATCGAATTTTGTTTTTTGCTCTATACTTGTTATTATTTTTTTGGTAGCGAGAGCAAAATCTTCGGTATTGATCATATAGAAAAACAGTTTCTCCTCACCCCAACAGGTATGTCGTTAAACTTCGTAATAAAGGCGTGTTTTAACCAGTCCACAAAGTATTCTGATGACAGCACGGCTATCAGGTACGGCAGAATTGTGTACAGATTGTCTGTCAAATACAAACAAATACGAACAAGTCATGTTATTCCGCCACACTGTAAACTATTGCTATAACTTTGATAATCTCGGGCTATTGCACGGAATACCTAACCGTATTTAAAGACGGGAAGTTTAATGTGGAATATTTCACGATTTTTTTATTTAATATTCGACGTGTCAGTTTTGATATTATCATCACCTTTAAAACTGTTTCCTAGAAATATCAGAAAGCCGCAAACAAACTTCACCCATAAGATACGGATATGCGGTGTTACATGTTGTTGAAAAAAATATTTCTGATCATGATAAATGGTGGTCCAAACTGGGTCAAGTCCCTACTTTATGCAGCAACACTTAGAGCGGGAAATTAAGTGAGAAGAATGAGTAGCCTGCGCCGCAGACAGTTAAAACCACCCTTTGAAGACAAACAAACCGGCTGCAATGCAGGCTAAGAATGAGGTCATTTCAAAATTACTCATTATACGTACCTCTGTTCCAGTTGAACTCCGTTTGATTTCTGAGAGTCACAATTGAGACAAGAACAAGGTAATGGAACCGCTCGCGGATATCTATGAGATAGTTTTAAAACCACAAGTTTCTGGTGAAATATTTACACCAGTAACAAAACACACAAAACCAAACGGTTATGACATGACAACAGTGTTTAACTCCACCCTGATCACTTTCAAATTGCTTGAAGATTCTAAATGCTTTCTGTGAAAAACTGATAAAACAGTAATCTTTGTTCTATATTTCAGGTCATCCGTATTGCTAATGAGCTGTTGTAGGGTAAACAGAGGATCGATCAGAATATACTGCAGGTATAGAAAAATTTTACAAGAGTTGTATAAGGAATAAATTTTAGGGAAGATATCGGAACTTACACGTAATATTAAATGTAAAAGCTTACTTCCTACATGTACAGCAATGAATTCCAAGAACTACCACTACCTACCACTACAAGACATTTGGAACAGGTTGTTCTTCTCAAACCTCTTGAAGACACTCCCTTTTAGTTCCACAAACTGAAAAAAGGTAGAAAATACTGCTTTCGTTAGATATTCTAATGAGTGAAGTTTTGCAGTGACACTTTATACCAAAAAGAAAGAACTCATTTGAGGCTGTTACCAAATACCTGATTGGATACCATGATGACCAGTAAAGCTTTGCTGTGGGAGTTCACTGCAACATTTAGACACGTAGCTTGGAAGAGAACCAGTATTGAGTGAAGAACTGTGGGAAGTTAAGGAACACCTAACTCAAGATTATCTGTTATTGGGCCACACTTGCCATATTATAAGTGAAACACTGAAACAAGAAACTCAGCCAGTCATGAGTAGTTATTTAAAATATTGTATAACTTCTAATGTTTGCAATAAAGTAAAGTAAAAAACAGTTTCCTTCAATTAGTATTCAACTCTAGCGATTCTTCAATCAGTGAATATAGCCAGTTATAGCTAGTGAGGGAGAGGTTACAGTAAGTGAGTGCAGGGCCCTAGCAAGCCTTGGAAAACTGGGGGGGGGGGCACCACTGAGAGCCAAAGGTGCGAGCCTGTTCACATCCAGGCCCAAAAGCAGGGGGGTGCATGGGGTGGGCATGCAACCCCCCCTCCACAGACCAAAAAAAGGTCCACATTTGCAGGTATAGTAAAATGTAAAAGAAGCTGGAATAGGTGTACCCGCAACAGTTTGCGCTACCCTACATTGTAGATCGAAACAACTAAAAAAAGAAGAAAACAAAGAAGAAAGACCATAAGTGCGTATGTCCCATAAAGTTGGCTTTTAAGAGTACATGTACAAGCAGCTTTTTTAATGAGTTTTTAGGGACATACAAGGAGTAAGGAAATTGTTAGTATCTAGCCACCTTAATTGGTTAGAACCCCCAACAAAATTCCTGCCTATGGGCCTGTTTATACTTCTCCCATCTGAAGAAATGTTTTTCTTATCTACATGTATTTAAAAGTTATTTGTACATGTACATGTATGTGACTGTGTGTACAGATATTTGTATTTATGATTTATAAAAAAAGATACAGACATAAATAACAGCGAGCACAAAGTGAGGTAGAATGCCAATGTTGTCTCTCCTCCTGTCCTTTGGTTCTGTTGCTGTCCAGAACAAGGCATCCAAAATGTCTTGACCAAAGGAAGAGAAAAGACGGTCGGCTATCTGTGGACAAGGAAGAAAATTACAAAAACAGTGCATGTATGTCCATCAATTTAAGTACTACAGCACTGATTTTTTACAGACATCTTTGAAAGAGGAGGTGTTCAAATGAGCATTGCAGGAAACAATATAACATGTTCATGTACATAGCTATCTAGGAAGAGGATATGCAATGTGCTTGCTCCCTTGGAAAATTTCAAACCTGGGCTTTCTTTAATCATTGGAAATATAATGTAATATCTCTAACTTACATGTACAATATACAGGAAAAATTACTCAATGATGCATGGCTAAGAGTGAGGGCATTTTTTTTCAACTGAGAGCAAAATTACCGCGAGCGCTGTGATTGGACACTGGTTACCTAGCAATGCTTCAATTTCACTGGTTTTGCAGCCACACATGCACTGAATTTTGCCCTTTTATATCATAAATATGAACTTCATGGGTTCTTCATAAAATTTGGGACTTAATTAAGTTGTGTGAAAGATGGCTCAGGCAATTTTGAAAAAAAAATTGAAAATTTTACTCGGCTGTGATTAACTATACTTATCAAACACTTCCTTGCTTGTCATACTGAGTGACATACATCTGCTGGTAGATCTACTGTTAGTAGCCGTACATAATAGATTTCAATAGAAAAAAAATGGAATGAAACAAAATTAGGATAGTAACTGACATACATTGTACATGTACCAATCCAAATTAGTATTCAGCTGAGTGACCAAACGGTATATCAAAACCAGAGTTGATTTTACCATGGGCCAGGAACACCTGCAGGCTTGATCAATACTTACATCCAACATGTTATAGACAACATATAGTTTGATGACTGACTGTCCCCTCACAATGTGATACATCACAGCAAAATCTACATAGCCAAGAAGTATATAGCCTGATGCAAGTATACAAGCTGAAACAAAACAAAAAGCTGCAATTAAAAACTGTCAAGCATCAATTGATGTTACAATTAAGTTTTTGAAGATGTGTTTCCATACATCCACATGATAAAGATCTTAATCTTGACTCATGACTTGTACATGTACATAGAAACATCAAATAGGATTCATGTACTTTAACTGAAAGTTCACATGATGATACCGTAGGTACATAAAAATGCTGTGTATATAACACCATCAAATGCAGGTTTTAATACATGTATATCCTCCTCCCTGCTTACAATCCCCCTGTTTGTAAGCCTGTCAGATGGCTAAAGTTTAAGCAACACTGTCTAATATTATCTTGATGGGGACGGCGTCCCAGGGATTTCTGTAAGGAGAGGTTCTACACTACCAAAATTTCAGTTGACCAAGATAAGGTTGACAAAACCTTACAGTAAAAGAATAAATAAAAAAAACAGATAAGAAGGGGGTTCTGGACTGCCCCCCCCCCCAGGTACACCCCTGATAAACCCTCTCCTCATGTCTTAAACATGTCTTTTGACTGCATATGGGATGACTTCTGAGCACCTGGTATTGATATTATGTTGTTGTTTTATCCATTTTTTGTGGGTTTGTGCTGTGTAAAGTTTACTGTAGAAAAGACCTTTATTAGTGAGTATAAGCCCAGGGAACATAACCCACATTGACAGCAAAGAACCAGGTAATGTACATACCCACTGAGTTAAAACAGTTATTGTAATGTTATGTACAGTCATCCGACTGCATGATTGTATAGTCAGTAACATACATGTGTCAGGAACAAACCTTTCAACAAGTCACATTTCTGGCCTGGTTCAAGCAGTCGGGCCCTACAATAATAAGGTCGAACCAGAAGGTTTAACTAAAAGTTTTTTACTGATGTCAGGTACTACATGTAGATCTAATTTAAGTTTGTAAAATTTTTAGATGAGAGAAAATAAGATTCCTCATAAGTATATTTATTACTAACTGTAAAGCAATTTCATGTTTCTGAAGTGTGTGATATAACTTACTGTACAGTCACATAATTCAACTGTTCTCTCTTACAGTATGCCCATCTGTGTTTCTTATTAATATTTTCTCTCCAGGGAGTTTGAATCATAACTTTTAACTTGTAATAATTGATGTTGACTATAAGCTTTGGATTTGGATTATTCTCTATATTGACAGTAGATACGGTGAACATTCAGCTGGAATTGTTTTCAGCATTCTTATTTTCAGAGCTGACACATGCTATCAGAGATTCCAACCTTCAGATAAAAAAATGAGAGATACGTCCAGCTTCAAAGGTGCAGGCTTCTGGAGTGTAGGGGTATGAGGGTAAGTCCAGCCCACTCCTGCTTGGAATGGTTGAAATTTAGGTTCTCCAAGATCTTACTTTCCTACATTTTGAGATCATATTTTGAGTCCTATGGCCTTGGACACAAAATTGACATTTGTCACAACTCTAAAACTGCCAAGAAAAAGGAAGGCAACTATAATAAAGCAGGATGACTTGAGAGCCAACAGAAAAACCACCAAAAAACATGCCGAAAAGACAGTCAATCAGGGTGAGGAAAACATTTGGTTCCATCACCAATGAAAAGCATCAAAAAGCATGTCCTTGAGATATCTAAAATAAAAATGAGAGGCTGTTAAATTTAATTGCCAAAATGGGAGGTTGTGTGTAGAATTTCTGTGGCTCTTGTAAATGTGTGTATACTGATAAGACAACTAAAACTTATTCCACCGGATGAAATTCATTTTACAAAGAGTGTTACCTCCATAGCAGTATGCCAGTCAGGAGCTTGTAAAGTGCTACGATCACTCGCAGGGGGAGGTAAGTGAACACATAAAGAAAACAGTCCAGACACAGCATGAACCCAAAAACCATCAACTGTAACAGAAGTAAAAGATGAGTTACATTTTACTCTTCCAGGAAAAACTTTAAACTAAATGTATGAAATATGAAATTTTAACATCAAATAGTTAGTTTTTTTTTTTTATTAAAGAAATAGTTTTACAAGTTAAAGGATAATTTAAGTGGAAGGGAATTTTATTTTAATGCTTTGTGCTTATGATAAAATCAGGCCCAAAAATGTTTTTTTTTTTCCTTTTTTTGAATAATACATGTAACTATGTATATCTTCAGTTTAAAACAGTTTTAATTAATTTATTCTCCTAAATATTGTGGTTTGATTCAATGAAGGGCTTGAATGTATACCATAATTATACATTATTGGTGATAACAAGCAGTAATAATAAAATCACTTTGAACAAATGAAATCAGCTCAGTAAAAAAATTTGATTTTAATTATCTGCTCCAATGACAACAAGGAGTAAATGTTTCAAAGCTCTAAGCTTGAGCGGCATACCCCAACCCATGATATAACTGAGTACCGTATGTACCTCTCCTTAGAATTCTAACATTAGGAAATTAATTAATGTATATATGCTATTTTTAACTTCAGTTCCAAAATTAGTTTCAGTTTCTGACAGAGTATGAAAAAAAGTGTTATTTGTCATGTATACGGGGCTTTGAATACTAAATTTTTAGGGTTGATACTGCAGGGTTTGAACAAAATCGAAGAACATTACTTGCAATTGTCAAACCCAGTGTACCCCATAAGTAATGATTGTTCTCTTAGTCTGCAATAATCAATACCTTCTCAAACTCTCTAGGAATTCTCATGAAAGTGTACACTTTTTGTCGTTTTTCTGTATAACGGTCTTCTTCCATCTCTAGGTGGTATCCACGGGTCACCTCCGCCATGAAAAATGTAAACAGTGAGAAATCTACAAAAGGAGCAGTCACTTGATTTTAATACTCTTTTTTTAGAAAATAAATAATAAGTTGTACTTTAAATATGCTGTTTTGCATTAAATCAGCTTGGTTTACACAAAACCAATTAGAAAAATGTTTTTGTTCAGTTGGTGTTTATTACCTTATTAGTCCCAAACTTAACATGAAATGTTGCTAAATTCTGTTAACCTAACATAACACTTTACTTCTAAACAAACTGGGAGAAATCTGTTATCCACACTTGTGATTACAAGTGTAGCTCCTTTATTCTCCTAAAAGAATAACTTGTTTATAATATTGTTACAAGGAGAAGATAGATTTTGATAAATTGGCTCAGACTTAAAGGGTCTCATATACTCACACTTGTTAGATATGAGATGATTATGATTATTCAAACTTGGCACCATGTGCCTCTTCAACATTCTACCACCTCATACCAAACATCTGTTCATAGAAAAAATTTCGTGCCTAATTCTCAGGTATTTTATCAAAATTAATTTTAAAGGTTTGATCTATTCCTGCATCTCCACCTCACTATATACTGGAAATTGGTAAAAATTAATGAATAAAAGTTTTGCAAGCGATCAATAAAATTATTAACATCACTTAAACCATTAATTTATCAAACTGATTCGACAAAATTGATAGATCCAATATAAGGAATTTTCCAATTGTGATTATCAAATTTGATCAGTTGACTGATACAATTGATATCATTTAAATAACCAATACCAAATGGAACTGATTTATTGAATAGTTTTGCAATATTGATTTTTATCAATTGTCAACACCAGAGAAATACAAGCTTACTCTTTGCAGTTGTTTTAGTGACAGAACCATCGTTTTTGCTTTGGTTAATCTTCTCACGATCACTTGAAGTGACACCTGATTCTGGAGTTCTCTTGTTATCAGCATCTGGTTCTGAGATTGTTCCAGGTTGTGCATTGTTCGAAGACTTCGCTTCGCAGTCACAGTTTTCCGATGAAGCTTTTAAATGACGATGCCGAAATTCTATTCCGTCGGCAGAAAATACTGTTTTAACTCCATAAACACAATCAGAACCTTCATTTTCCACCAAATTGGAATCGACTGTGCTGTTTTCCTTGCTATGAAAGTTTACTTCAACGTTTACAGCTGGAGGTAATGTTATTTGAACTTCGCTCAGCTGTTTTTCAGTGACTTCAGTCTCGATAGGTAGAATTTGTTCTTTCTCATGCTCAGTGTTTTTAAAACGATCTTCCTGATCTG
>JAOBYF010528854.1:0-15580 GCA_025403605.1 Parazoanthus darwini
AAACTGTTTCGAGCCACCTTAAATTAGTGTTGATCACTGTTTCCGTTATGTTTGCTTACTGGTAACTCGCAAACTCAGTTTCTGTTTCGATAACCTTTTCAAACCTTTCTATTAGCCGCACACTCTTGTAATTCATTTTGACTGCTGTATCTCAATTGCTATATTTTTTGTCCATTTAATCTTCTGTAGGAAAACTGCGACACGGATCCGCCAGAGAACCATTTCAAGCTCTGCGTTATCTCAATATTTTTCTGTCCATTCCTGGGCCTTCTGGCCATTCTGATGTCAGTGGTGGTAAGTGAGAATCTGTCGTTCAATGGGAGACTGGGTACTGTCTGTCTGTCTTTCTTTCTTTCTTTCTTTCTTTCTTTCTTTCTTTCTTTCTTTCTTTCTTTCTTTCTGTCTGTCTGTCTGCCTGTGTGTGTCCGTCTTTCTTCCTTACTGTCTGTCTGTCTGTCTGTATATATGCTTTTCTTTCTATCAGGCTAAGAAGCAAAATTAAAAATTTAAGTACTGCATGACTCAGTAAGGTGGTCTGACTACAACCGAGTCATGAATTGCAATGACATTTAAGCCTTGTCTTTTACAATGATAACTTTGGCAGCCTTTCTTCTGATGGCAATCGATTAGTAGGTGAAAAAAACATAACATTTTGAGTGCCCAATGTAGAGTTTAAATGGGCCCAAAATGCTAATGTAGTTACTTTCCCGACTATAGTACACATTTGTTATTAATAAAATATTTATTGTTCTAAACTACATACTTTTTTAGCATCAAATACTGACCTTATATCTTAACAAAAACATTTTTTAGAATAATGAAAAATAGCCCTAGGTTGGGTGACTGTATACGAACAATTATATAACTATCGAACGGTTAGTATAAAACTATTTACAATAGAGATTAAAAATGATATTGATAAACATATTTAAAATCAAGAAAAATAGAGTTCTTTTTAAAGGAGTTAAAAGGAGTTTGCAAACTCCTTGTTCGACCTTTGACCTAAACTGCGAAAAACTTAATTTTGGTCGAACTACAATTTGGCTCGAATTATGAAAGTTCGATGTTTGTCCCGAGCCTAATAGATACTGAAATTCCCAGAAGTAACTGAAGTGATCTCTCTTCTTCAGAGCCAGTCACGCTACAACGAAGGCAAGTACAAGCGAGCCCGCGATGCGGCCAGAGACGCAAAATTCGCCGCCATATTTGCTATCGTCGCTGGGGTCTCCATTGCTGTGTTCTTCATATGGCTGTATGCAATCATACCTACATTTTGAAACGAAACCACGTGGGCTGGCTCAGCCAGTTTGTCAACGTACGACCGCAAACAGCGTTTTTTTAGTTTGAAACTGCAGCTGTCGAATGTTTTATAAACGGAATGGTTACCACAAAGACACCAGCAAAACTTTCAAACTTTGCTCATTTAAAACGGCTTCCTAACTCTGAAAAGACACTCAACAAATCTCTTAGCCAGTTTTGTTAGTCTGAGTTACGGGTATATCGTGTGACGGTTTTGCTGTTTAGTTGTAATTCGTGACGCTTCTACATAAAGAGAGTTCAGAGTATTGGTATTATAGTTACAACAATAATCAAACACTTATTAAAACTCTCTTGCAGTTTATAGTGACTACTGGAGTATATACAAATGAATTTAGATGTTTACAAAGTTTGTTTTGCCCCGAACAAAGTAAGTTATCTCTTTAAAAGCGCCTGTTCTCAGATAAATCTGGTGATTACGCTTTTGGGTTTCAAAAAGTCCAGGCGATCTTGGTTTCAGTGGAACCCCGACATAACGAATTGTCAAGGGACCGGGCGAGTTACTTCGTTACATCGGGTTTCGTTGTAATTTTGACGGGCCCAAAAAACATAACTTCGTTAATTATAACCTGGACTTGGTTATATCGGGGTCCCGTTGATTATATCTACTATGGGGGAGGAGGGGGACGGCAAGATTCCCAAGGAGTAACTGAAAAAACAGATGAATCCCTTTGTTCGAAAACAAAATTAACTTGACCCTCCTCAGTTTAATTCGATATGTACCCTGTCAAACTTCAGAAAGTGTGCTTGACCCCTCCTCCCTCTATAAAAAATACCATGACCCCCTATTTTTTGTGGACCCCCCCGCCTTTGGTATAAATAATGAACGGTTCCTTACTGCTTGGTTTGCCAAGTGGTAAAGTTTTCCTTAACGTAAATTGAAAAGTGCATCCTTGGAGACTCGGGGGGGAGGGGAAGGGGGACTCGCGGATCGGTCCGATTCGGCCTCATAAAGGCCGTGTTACACGAATCAACTTGTAACGACGATTTTCCGCGCAACAATGTTGCGTGTTGTGTTGCAAGTTTATGAAACAAGTTCAAAAACTCGCAACATGTTGCCGGGCTCCGTGTTGCGCAGAAAATCGGCCCCGGTGACATGTTACACGGGAACGATTTTCAATGCAACATTGTTGCGCGGAAAATCGTCGTTGCAAGTTGACTCGTGTAACACGGCCTTAAGTGGACAGAAAAATAACAAGATTTTAAATCGTCAGGACAGCCGCCATGCGCCTCCTCCGGGGTATGAACTTGAAATATGTTATCTTTACTGTGGCAAAAATTAAACAACTACTAGGAAAAAAAAACAATTTACGTTTAAAATCGTTTGTTACGGCCCCGTTTGCACTTGGGGTGCCAGCTGAGATAAGACGCTCGTCTTCGTGGTTATCCGGGTTCACGTCCGTACTGCGACATTTTGTAAAACTAACGCATTTTGACATATTTTTGCAGCTTTTGTACCAAGACTACGTACTTCGTAATAAACTTGCGGCATTTTGCGCAATCTGTAACAACGGAGGTAGCAAAATACACTCATAATTTCCGTGTAGCTATGTTTTCTTGCAGTCAGTTTATTTCCGAGAACCTCATTTCCGTTGGGTTGCTTATAGATTTCAAAACATTTTAATATTACTAAACAAGATGTTTAGTATACTGTTTCAAAGTCAAAATCATGTTCTTCTTGCTGCGTTTATTTCCGTTGCAGATACATTACGAAACACATCGACAAAATGATAATACTTTATACAATGACAAAAAATACATATAGCTGGCTGCAGCGATAAAAGTTATCCAACTCGGACCTCGGGTTACGTTTTTCTGTTTGTTCAGACTTACTCTGTTTAGACTAATTCGTGTACGTATATCGGGTTAAAAAAGGGAAGATCGGTTTGCCAACATTTTTACAATAACAGCAACACAAACTTCAAAACTCGTTACATTTATTGTTCTTACGAGTCTTCTTCTATCATACATTCTGGTAGAACTGTTCAGTAGTCTAAAACAGTTCAAAACATCGACATACTCTACACATCGGATTCGAATTGGCCCCCCTACGGGAACAAGACAAACTGTTTGCGTTTTATGAGCACGTGTTTATGAAGAGCACGCCATTGCGAGATACCCTTCCTACGTACGCTACACTATAGGAGCATTCATTTGT
The DNA here is from genome assembly GCA_025403605.1 of Parazoanthus darwini. Taxonomy (NCBI): domain Eukaryota; kingdom Metazoa; phylum Cnidaria; class Anthozoa; order Zoantharia; family Parazoanthidae; genus Parazoanthus; species Parazoanthus darwini. The sequence continues at coordinate 3,476 of JAOBYF010528854.1, forward strand.
TTCGAAGGGGGCGATGGGCGGAGTGTCAGCAGATTTTAAATGCCAATATATATTATTCAGTTTTCGCTTTTCTACTGATGGGGGAACGGTGATTTGTCCGGTCAACCTTTCCAATATTTAAATGCGTCCTAAGAGTTCTGTTTCTAAAATTGTACACAACAACAACCTAAAATAAAACCAGAAAAATTGCTATATTCTTGCCAGCAACAATAACTCTGATACGGCTGATAGAATTCTCATCACTTCAAAAGATAGTGTAGCTGTTTTTAATTTTGAATAGATACTAAAACATTGACCAAAGTTGTGTTCATAATGACGTCACTTTGAGACTGGACTTATTCGATCCAGACTTCCGCCGGCTTTCACGGCCAGAGTTTCTTTTAAATATTTTTAATACTCCTTGGGTACCAGACTTTGCAGAATCTGCCGAGTTTCTCCTCTCGCCGCTGATCGAGTTACTTCTCTCGACATGGTCACGCTTGCTCTCACCACTGCAGCTCTCACACATCCCACTTGACTTGGCACCAGTCTCCGCTCTGCGAACCCACACGTTAGGTACTGCATCGCAAGTGCACTTGGAACCCTTGAGGGTGGTAGTGGGGGAACTGTGGCTAGTCCTGGCTTTACCAAGCCAGGCGTTTTTAACTTCCACGCGAGCTGGAGATTTCTGCGCATGAAAGAGATTTCGCTCATCGTCGGAATCGATGTCAGCTTCAGGTTCACTACCAGAGTCGCGATAAGATCGGAACCTTTGGACAAGTCTGCGACGGGGACCTCTCCCACTGGGACTCTGGCTGGCATTGTCTTGTAACCTGTTCTGGCAAGGCTTTGCAGTATCTTCAGGGTCATCGGAAGTAATATCATGTTGCAAAGGGTTCTGATCATGGGTTAAGCGTGTTGCAAGTTCAACCATTGGAATTTCATTCTCCTCCTTGGTCCCGCTTCCTATCCACTTGTTCAGTCTTCGTGCTGTGCCGGGGGACACAATAGACTGGGACTCAGTTGGTGACCCACTAGCCGAAGGCCCAAGGTAATGGTACCCTATCTGTGCTATTGGACCAATCTGTCGAGGAACAATATTTGACGGATGCTTGTCGTGTTGTTGGTCAGCGGTTTTCTTTGATGGCTTTGCCGTGACATGGAGCGGGTAGCTGTCGGTTGCCAGCTGAATCACGTTGGTGTCACTGGAGGATCTTGTGTGACCTTTCCTGTCCCCTGGAGCATTACCGGACATCTTCCGCGAGCTTTGACGAGGAGAGCCGCACGGGATATCACTTGCGTTGCCATGGCTCGACACACCAAACTTGCCACGTGCAACTGAAGCCTTGGTTTGTCGCCGGTGCCGTGCCAGAGAGTCATTGCCATCGCTCCACTTTGGCTGCATGTGGGTGTGTGTCTGAAGGGGCGGACGCCCGTCTACTGAACAGCCACTGCTAGCGCTACCTGCATCGTTTGGAACGGCGGAATATTTGGCTTTGTGCAGCCGTCCCAGCAGGGAGCTGGGCCCGACATCTGAGCGGCTCCGTGAGAGCAGGGGACTGGGCCCGACATCTGAGCGGCTCCGTGAGAGCAGGGGACTGGCCTCGTAGCTGTGACCATCCCCACCATTTGAGCTGGAGCTGGAATGGCAGCTCTTCAATGAAGTTGAAGAATCAGACTTTTTTGAAGACTTCTTGATCAGGGGTCTGGCTTCATCATAAGCAGTTCTCTGAGAGTTGATCTTTGTTGACTTTCCCCATTTCGCCGACTTGAGCTTTGCTTGGTTCTGAGCCGTGCGTGATTCGGATGGCATGCTGCGGTAGCGGCGGTAGTGCCGTGACGTCACCGACTCGTTGTCTGTACAGCTCTGGGAACTCCCCGGCTTTACGGCCATCAGGTTTCGCAGTGCTGCTGAAGATGAGGTTGAGATAACCTTGTGCTTGGAGTTCACCAAGGACTTGAGAATAGACACAGCTCCAAGCTCCCACAAGAGTTCTTGATCCTCGGTGCAGCGAGCTGACAGGTTCCACAATGCACCACAGGCATTACTGATGATGCGCAGACTTGGCGAGCGAAGGTGAGTCAACAAGGTTTGGAAACAGCCGTTCTCCCGGAGAAGTTGACGATAGTCTGCTCGCAAAGCAACATGGGAAGACAAATTCCTGAGGATGCCACCACTACTCTCGATGACTGACAGGTTGGAGGAGGGGCTACAGTAGTTGAGACATTTCACAAGGAATCTCAAGGCCCCACTGATTTCGCAGATTTCTACTTTATTCTCTGCACAATGTGCTGAGAAGTTCCACAAAGCTGATAGGATTGTTCGCAGTGCAGGTTCCCCGTGGACATTTTGGGCTGCGACAACCAGCGCCTTCACAACTCCAGCCTCCCGCAGCTGCTGTCTACAGTTCTCATCAGTTCTCCATGACAAGTTCTTCAGTACACAGGCAGCCATCTGGATTACTTCCTCCTCCTCAACTGTGGCCAGTTGGGCCACCAGCGCCTCTAGAGTTCCCTTCATGTTGCACAACAGCTTCTTGTAGGCGGCCTGTCCAAAGGTCAAGTTGGTAAGGGTCATGCCGGTGTACTTGCGAAGGCTGATACTGTACGGGTCTTTACAGCCGCCGTTTACCTTGTGGTCAATCTCCACCAGCTCGGCGATGGCCTGCAGGCCTCCCAGGTCACAGATGGCATTGCGGTGCTCATCCTCAAAGGAAAGCTTCATCAAGGCGGCAACTGCGGGGCCAGGTCCGTGGTCTCTCAGAGGCGGATACCATCTGCATTAAATAATAACAAAAATAACGTTACAGTTGATTTTAGATCTGGCAAAGGGCATCTTTTCCATCTAGGATAGTGCATTTACGGCTGCAGCATCCAAACTTTCTCAAGAAATACGTAATGAAAAGACGTTTTCTAATTTTAAATGTATGTTAAGGACTCATATTAGGCCAACAAATCCAGTTGTTAGTGATCTTTGAACTCAACCTCGCCTGACGGAGCTTTTATCTCTTCAAAACTTGTAGAAATGATTTTTGCATATAAATGTATCTATGAAATCTAAGCGATTGAAATAATGTTTTTTTCTTTCTTTAGGTAGTATAAATGCTGCTAGTAGTTACGAAGGTGATACATTTTGACTTGTAACATCAATCAATCATTTTTAATTAGCACTCAAAGAATTACAGATTTACATTTTTAGTGTTTTAAAAAATACAATTAAGAAAGGTGCAAGCTAGCTGTAGTAACCACAGGGCTAATCGAGAACGTTGGCCAACATTTTAAGACATTGTCAAACTTACATACATGCATTCTATATTTTTATCTACGAAATCCTCTAGAAACACACAGCATTTTAGAATTCTTTACCTTGCCGCACATGCGTGGACCTTTGTATCCTTGTACTGCACCACGTCACAATGAGCGCGGACGATTTCTAACAGCCTCAGCACTCGCACCTCCCGCCGCCCTCGCCGGTCATCAACATGGGAATACACAATGTTATGTAGTGCCAGCCCAGCACGTGCCCGGGCTTCTCGGCGGCTTTCCTCATTCTCGAAATCCTGTCCATGCAACAGGTCTATTAGGAGAGGCAGGCAGCCTGACTGACGCATTGCCGCACAACTGTCTTTACTGTTGGACATGGCAAGCAGAGTCCGAGACATGTCATCCTTGTCATGTGTCCCAAGCATGGAAAGCAGTGACTGTACCATGTCGGTCTTGGTGTCCAAGTCATGGTGGGTTGCTGCAGTGCTGGCGAAACTGATGACGCTTGTTGTCTCAAATCCCTCCAGAGCATCATGTGGCGAATAGCACATGGCTTCTAAACTGGACTGGCTGATGCTTCTCACCACATCAGCACTGTCCTTGGCCGTGCTCTCGTAACCGTACATTGTTAAGCCTGCAGCATGATGAGCAGGGTGAGTGTCTCGAGGCTGGTTGCGATCTACAGCCACTGGTATTGCTGCTGTTGTAGGCACTGACAATAGTTCCTGGCCACCGGAAATGGGAACCTGTCCTTGGGCACTTCCTCTTCGCAACATTTCATTGTTGGTTACTTCGTGTTGTGAAAATGGAGGTCGCTTCCCTGTCGGTACAGAGGACAGTGGACCAAAACTCTGGTTTGGGTAGCCACTCGCATTAGTGCCGCGTTGGATCAACGGCCCTTGGTGAGAAGGTAAATTTCCCTGGGGGGCAACAGCTGGCCTCATGTTTGTATACCCCACACTTACTGGGGCGACATAGCCAGGACCCAGGTTTTGGTGCATTTTATGAACTGGAACCATTGATGAAGGACCTAGACCTGGATGGGCTGTATTTGAGGGAACGGCATTTCCAGGTAACTTACTCTGTGCTGCCATGGAAGGCGCAAGCATTGGTTTGGAAGACGAAGCAGAAGCTTGATCTTGTTTAACAAGGGCTGACCGGCAAAAGTTGGCACGAGCAAGGTTTACCAGGGGATTTGAGCTTGGTACCACATGCGGCATGGTGGATGAAGGAAGGGACATTGGACAAATACTGGTGGAAACTCCAACAGTGGATGGGTTGCTTTTCACAGGTGATGATAGAGGTTCAGTTGTGGTAACTTCTGTTGTGGGGGCAGCTGCCGGGTGATCAGATTGCTCAGTCCCCAAAGCTGCTCCACCTAGATAAGGAAAAAACATCAATGGGAATCACAAAAGAAACTACTCTCCTGTTGGTGACTGACAATTACAAACTATCCAACTAAGAACTATTACAAATACCCAATAATTGTACTCAAAAACGTCTCAAGAAAAACTGTGAGTTTGACATTAAACAAAAAGTTTCTTATGTATCAAAGTAGCCAAACTTTTTGCAGGGTCTTGTGGATCAAACCACTAACTGGTACACTATAAAACGAGAAGAGAGATGAAGATGTTCCAAGCAAACAAGGAGTCTCGCAGTCATGCATGCCTGATGATAATAACAATAACATAAATTCTATAGGACTGTTACTATTACAGTATTACATGTTCACAGTTTTTTGCTGTTAGGTGTTATGGCCTGAAAAGGGCCGATGATGACAACGCCGAAAATGATAATGACAATAATAAATTTAACCAAACCCACCTTGCTGAGCATGCTGGTCCTGTTCACTGCAGAAGCCGCTGTCCCTGCCGGGCTGTGGACCCGAGATTGATGTTCCTGCTGCAGCACTTGCCTGAGCACTGCCATCCCAAATTGCTTCAACTTTTTCCCCTGCATCAGTCAATCCAGCATTCCTGGCTTCCTCTTCAATCGCTCGATGTTCATCCAAAGTGATTTGTGGTGGCTGATGGTCATCAGACTCCTGAATAAGGTTAAAAATTAGACTAAAATTTATAAAACTAAATAAAACTTGAAAAAAAAAATAAGAAAATTGGAATAACTGAAGTAAAATCAAAATTATAAGATCTCCAAGTTTCTAATCAGAGTTTTCTAATCATCTCAGCACAATAATAATTATAATTATAGAACTTTACATAAATGTTTTAAATTTTTTTAAGGATTCGCCCAAAGGACTTGTGACATTACAATAGGACCATGGTCTCCTACTTGAAAACTCACAATAACCCACCCCACATAAAAAATAAGGGTTCGTACACTTTTGGCCAACTAAAATTCCAGGACTTTCCAGGACTTTCCAGGTTAATATTTACAAAAATCCAGGACCTGAAAAAGCCAAAAAAATCACTGAAGCAACCATGTAGCAAATTGCAACAAATTTTTATTATGGAGCAATACCTGTGACCTTTGTCACTGTTGTAACTACTATAAAAGTGCTTGAATGTTTGCAGCTAATACATGCTTTTTGCGATGCTTTTCACATTCATTCCTCATTCGTAAAAACAAGAGAGAGAAGTAAACTGTTTTCAGGAGATAATTATTTACTAAACAAGAAAAAGCAAATTTTCCAGGACTTTCCAGGACTGACACTAATTTTCCAGGCTTGGATTTTAAATTTTTGGTTTTCCAGGACTTTCCAGCTTTTCAAGGACCTGTACGAACCCTGAAAAAATATAAAGCCAACCCAGCCCTGAAAAAAAATTAAAAAAGAGTTACAAACAACAAAACAAAATGTAACCTTATTAGCTCACTAACATTATATTTTATCGACACCATTTACAGCGTATTGCCAACATCAATCAACCCTTTAGACCCTAGTGAATTCATCTATCTTCTTCTGACAGTGTCAGTACGAAATAAGTTAATTTGTTATGAGAATGAAGATGCTAATAACATACAACAAACTCTTCAAGATGAATTACGTATTTCTCACAACCAGATTCATATTAATGTATGGTGATTGGTTGAGAGAATTTACCAAAAACATCATGTGTCATATTTGGAAAGCAAAAGAAGCCTTACAGCACAAGATCCTTCTTCCATCCAGGGAGGGGTGAGATAAATATTCTCTGATGAAGGTCGGCGAGAATTTTCAGCAGTTCCTGTCCTTCTGAATGTAGAGTAATCCTGCCAAAAACAAAACACGTTTTCTTGTGAGTTTTGTGGAAATACTTGAGACTACAACAGCTAGAAAAAACTTTGCAACCAGCCATTTGTCGAAACATGCCATACCCTAGTCGAGTCTTTCTCATCATCCCGAAAGACTGGAATTTGCCTCATTCTCTCTTCAGAAACCATCTCGTTAATGCTGTAGTTCTTGTCATCAGTATTCATCTCTGCAAAGTCCTGTGAAACAAAAATCTATTTAAACTTAAATTTATATCAAATGAATTATCTGTAGTGTTTCACTATTTTATACGTTGCATTGCATATCAACCAACCAGTTGATAACTGGTCTAGAAGGAGCATTACCGTACTTTATAAGTATTCACAATACTTGAGGTTTACTTTTCAAAAGCTCTCCTAAAGGTCAAATACTTCCAAAAAAGTTAATCTTGGCCAGTATTTCCTGCTTGGGTTATCATAGGGAGGTTTAAGTCTATAAACTTTAGAACCTAAATTTAGATTTAACAAATCAGAAATGTACATGGTCATTCACAGTTTTACTTTTATAAGGTTGAGTTGCACACATGTATCAATCATCATTGAAGGTCTAATTTCAAAAAATCAAGACTGAAACAAAAAATTTGTTAGAAGAAGAAAAGTAAGTATAAACATACAGTGGATTATCAACTGGACATTGTTTTATAGTTGCACTTATGTAAATACAATATAATTATGCATCACATATTCAATAAGGAATCAACAAACTTATTGCCTTTCTCTTAAATTGTATTTCTTTCAAGTACTGAGACTAGTTTTGTCACACTTTATTTAAAATTAGACTACAGCCTTCTAGGAAAAATGATTCAACGCTAAAGTCTTTCAAAATCATAAATACGCAGGCAAATACAATTTATGATAACATTTAATGCATTTTAAAAACCTATCATTGAATCACTTTGAACTCAATACACAAAGCTTGAAGAACCTATACAAACATCTTCAGAATATAACATACAAACACTGGCATTTCTTTAGCTTCAAAGTTAAAGTGAAACAAAAAGGCATAAAATCTTGATTGTGATTTTCTACCTGGCTGATGCAAAAGAACCAATTGCACTCGATCTACATAAAACTGATCAGTTGAAAATTCTACATACAAGTTGAAATACTGATGACAGATGTGGAATGCTGCTTCAAATAAAGAGAGGTTTCACTAAAATTTACAGACTAACTCAAACCGTATTTAAATGAGTATTAAAAACATCAAATTGTAATGTACTTTACAGTTGTCTCCTGTCAGTCAGGTTATATGACTGTGAATCTGGCCTGGCTAGAACTATGATTTGATTACTCAAAAACCTGATGTTTTCAGCTCTGAAATGACAATTTTCTATTCCATGATTAATGAGTTCCACTAACAGGAAACGCTAAACTTATCTCTAATTGTTACCCATTTACAATCACACTGAGATAATATTGTCATGCTAATATCATGACATCAGCACAAAGATAATTTTCCAACTGAAACAGAAATCTCATAATGTCATTAACTTCACATTATTTTAGTTCTGCAATCAAAAATCTCAGACATTCTTTTTGCAAAATACTCTAAGAATGAAAATGTGCCACACAACTGAGTACTTTTAAGAAAACTAAACTTTAAAGAAAAGTGTATGTACAAGTTTGTTTTGTTATGTTTAGAAATTAAAATATGTTGCCTTATGAAAATTTCTACAGTAGGTCCTCTCAAGAAAATCTGCAGTTGATTGGCTGATTATTGAATATTGTTTCCCTAATGAATTGCTCTTAAACACCAAATCCCGAAATGTCCACACTCCTAAAACAAAATTATTTCAACCCCAAACAATTCAATCAACTTGTGTTTCACAACTGAAAATGTTACAGGGTCCTGGGTTAGACTGACCTGGTAATATATTTTTCTACTCTGTCTGATGAGTGACAATGTTCTCAGATTCAGAAAAGTTAAAACATATAAAGAGACATGAGAGCAAAGTTAATCTTAAATTGTTTAGTTTACTAAATACAATATAACTATTTACAGATTTTCCTTTTTATGGTCTGGCAACACCGGTGTTAGATGTCCACTCTGTGTTAATGGAATCTATATACTGTCTGATGAATAGTTGGATTAAAACTGAAATGAGTCAGGTGAGTAAAAGTGGTCATCTATCAAACAGACTTGCCTGAGAGACTTTTAAAATGATATGTAGTCTAGCCAATCACAGAGATGTAGCAGCAGAAAGTGTAAGGCAAACAGTGTGCGTACCAAACCTGTGGCCCAAATGAAAGTACTCACCCTGACCAGCCCATCATCCTCCTCAAACCAGGGGGGTGACAAACACAAGTCTTCATCTGATGGCATCCGACTGATTTGCAGACTGGTCTGGCCAGATGGGATTTCGTGTTTGTTTGAAATATGACCAAAATCCTTTAAAGAAAACATTTGAAGTTATTAATAATCAAAACACAAAAAAACAGATCAAGAATAGGATTTTTCAGACCTTTCAGTCACAGCTATGTATGTCACCCAATCAACTAGAAATCAACTTTTAATTCTTCCCAAAAGTCATCTATTGGGTTTTTCAGGTGCAACACAATGAAACTTGGTATTTTGACGGAACTGAAAACTTTCATAATTTTGTCTGCTGATCAATGCTTTTTGATGGCATCACAACATAGAAGTCTCTTTAACTAAACCTTTAAACAAATCCTTCAGCTTGTTGTCACCCTTTATACTGTCTTACCCTAACAGAGTCCACCTCTTCATCATGCCAGGCTGGTGGCCGCTTGATGTGCTCCTCTGTTGCCCTCTGGTAAATCGCCTCATCTGTCCGATACATGTACTTCTCTTCTTTCTGCCGGAATGAGCCACTGAAATCCTGAAGCACAGTTAAATCACTCCATTATTTTCAACCACTTGATTTGACAATTTTTTGATATATTTTGGAAGCCAAACAGTAACACACCTACTGTAGTACAGATTCTGGAGTGCATGGAGGGCTTTTCGTAGGGAGAAAACTGATTAACCTCTGTGAAATCTTTAAAAACCTAATTCTATACAACTGAAAATTAATGGGAATTTGCTCCCAGTGGGTGTTGGTTAGTTCTTATCTACTGTACTACTTCATTGCTTCAAAACAAGTAAAAACTCATTTTAACTTGTCATTGCCTTTGAAAAGACAACAAAATTAAACAATGATTATGTAACTAACTCTTGATGACCAACTCCTGTGCTAGTTAAAACCCACAAATTCACTTTCTATCTTTTTTTGCCTTCAAGACTAGAAATTACTGATTGAACAAAGAGCTTGCAAAAATCTAGAGTGGTTACACCTTTCATAACTATTCTCCCATTTACATATTTACTGTACAATTGTAGGGCTGAAATACATGTAAGGTACCTTGATCGAATCTACATCATCATCTTCCCAGGGTCGTAGGGATTTGGAGGGAGAAATGAGGGAATGATTACTGCCAACTTTTAATTCTTTCAGCTGTTTTTGTTTGGTTTCCTTTGCCCTGTCCTCTGCACTAAAGTCCTAATAATGAAAAAAAGATACTCAAATCTTCAGTTCACATATCACAAACTGGCACAAATGACTGGAAAATTGTGGTTTCACAGAAATTAAACATATTAAAACACGTATCTTATACTGCAAATGAGATTTATTATTTTGTAACTTTGTATTAGATTTTTTTGCAAAATGAATTTCAGAAAAAATAAATTAAAGATGTTGAGTGTCTTCAAGTTATGTGACCTAGAAAAAGTGTAAGCATTTATTAATGAATGATCAGCTTAACAAGTTTGTTGGCTGGATTTCATCATGGTGGAGGCTGACTGTTGGCATTTGCAACTCTGTTTTCTGTAGATCAAGATGATGATGACATTGTTGGCAATGATGGTAATAATGATAGTGCCACAACTGATAAGGATGATGACCATCATTATCCTATTAAATCTACTAACCTTGACACAGTCACTGTCGTCTAGGTAGGCATTGTCCATCATCTTATCCACCTGATTCTTGTCAAGTTTCCTGCCACTCAATTTTGGCGACATTGTCACACTGGAACTAACACTTTTTCCGCTCTTGTTACTACCCATGGCATGTGCTGACGGTAAATTTGCACTTCCTACTACAATATTGTTGCTCAAGCTGTATGCAGCAGGAACACCTACAATACCTGGGACAACCTTTTGACCAGGCTAGTCAGACAAAAACATAATTAGTATCCAAAAATGAAATAAAACTGATGAGTGAACTGATGATAGGAAATTAGGGTTCCTAATTCCTAAATTAGAAATAACAAGAAAACAACAAGACAATTTTATAATAACATATTTTAACTACCATACAAAATTTACAGATTGGATTTAAGCTGCCTTTCTGGGGTCCCACCCACTATAAAATGTCAAACTTACCTGACCACTAGTAGGAAAAGGAACAGGCTTGGTTGCCAGATTGGGTTGTCTTTGTAATTTGGGACTGCAGCACTGATTGGCTACAGCCCCTTGTCGTCTGCCATCACAAGCTACAACTTTGCCATAGCCTGAACAGTTGTTCTTTGGTGCTAGTACTGCTGCATTAGTATCCTGGAAATAACAAAAAAATAATACAAAATAGTTACAAAATAAATCTATGTATTAAAATATACTATTTTTAACCTTCTTCCATGTTATCGTCCAGGAATCACATAGGTCAAAACCCCAGCTGACAGAAACACTATGTATTATATACACCAAACTGGCTGGTGGGCAGAGGACTTAAACTACTCAGTCATGCTACTTTCAAACAAGTATTGAAAATGACAACCTCAGTAAAAACACTACCTTAATTTGCATACAGTAGTAATTAGTTCTACAGGAACAAGGCAAACAATATATCATAAGGTATGTATCATGATTCAACAGTTCATTCACTCCTCAGCCCAAAATGAATCAAATGAAACACTAGTTTCTTTGCACTCCCAAGTACATGACACAGGCTAGGATAATCTTATAACGCTGCTGAAAATATAATATTCTTATTATCATACAAATATATTTATTTTATAGCATACAATGCCTTGATTACATGGACAATAATTAAACTTACAAACAGATTGGATTAAAGAGTAAGAGTGACTCTGTAATGTCCTGATGCTAACCTGAATTGCAGGATTCTGTTGGTTGATCAATGTGTCAACATCACTTTGACCTGACTCTTCTTCCTCAACATTGTCTTCTTCTTCAGTCAATTCACATCTGAAATCAAAACTCATACTTGTTGCTGACCTTCAAACTGCTATCACAGGTGCATAGGCAGGGGGTTCACTGAGTGCAAGTGCACCCGCCCACCTGACTGAAAGGTTCTGCTCACAAGGGAATACGGCAAAAAGAATAAATTTTTAAGGACTCCTGACAGAAGGTCTATTTAAATTTGACGCGGACTGCTCTACATAAACAGTGGCTGCGTACCTGCATCAGCATATATTACTTTTCATTATGAGATAAGAGACTTCATTTTCATGCAAAGTCACTTCTAAAGGTTGTTTTATACCGAACTCTTCAATAATTACCAGTTGATTAAGGAGTTATTCTCCATGTTTCATAAAATCAGGAGTTGTTTGACTTTGTATTTTTATGTATTGTTATGTCAATTGCTTGCCATGAAA
>JAOBYF010529965.1:0-15579 GCA_025403605.1 Parazoanthus darwini
CAATCGGCCTTGCTAGTTGCCCTCCTTGCAGTCAAGGACTGAATTGCGAGGACGCTACTCAATGAAGTCGGTTGGAAGCATATTAAAGGCACACTCATCACACAGAGACAATGGTTACAGACAAATACACAATTGCAGTCGCTTGATGGCCCAGTCATGACCACAGCCAGATGGAATAAGCTGGGAGTTGATTTAGAAGAGAGTGAAAACCGGAGTACCAGGAGAAAAACCCTGGGAGTCAGACTGAGAGTTGACAAATCTCAGCCCAGGTGTGGAGTCTGGGAGTCAATCCCGAGTCGCAGAGGTGGGAGGCGTGAGTGATGACCACTTTGCCAACCTGACTCCCCCTATGATGATGAAATTATTCTACCCAAATGTCGGCTCAATTAAAGTCGACCATCATCATTCATGCAAAATGGCATCTACCTCTCTCTCAGTCATTCTTCCAATCTGGATCTCATGTTTAGCACAAAAAAGGTGCACATTTCACTCAGAAAACCTTTTTCACACTTCTGAGAAGTTTGCCTTGAAAAGATAACTAATTTCCTTATAAGGTTTATAGGCTTTGTTCTTGTCAAAATGATTTAAGAGCACTGGTAAATTTGGTTATAATATTGGAGTTATTTGCATATTCTAAAGCCCTTCATGGCCTTGTGCCTTTATAATTAAGTAAACTTTTAACTTTTTATAATAAAACCTATGTGTTACACCACTAAGTCATTGTTAGAGATCACCAAGTGTAACCTCAAGAACTGCATGGACAAAGTGAGTTTTCTTATGCCACACCTAAACTTTGGAATGAACTTCCCAACAAAATGTGGCATTGCTTTTCACTAGCAGTTTTTAAATCTAAGTTAAAGACATTTTTATTTAAGCACACTTTTAGCTTATTACCTTATTTGTACTAAATTTTGTGAGGCTTTAGTTTCACGATTTTTGCAATTTGTAAAAAATCACAAAATTAAAGACTCGCAAAAATTAGGATACGCGAAAATTAAACACGCGAAATTTAATAAACTTCTAAAATTGATTTAATCGATGATTAACTGGGTTTATAGCTACATGGTAATTGTCATCAGTCTATTAGTCTTGTGCTCAGCACTTTCTTCATCAAACTAATCACTCAAAGATGTTAAGCATTTATAACCATTACAGAACTGTATGACATAGTTATTTAAAGTGGTGCTTTCGAACATTTCAACATAGTACGGTGCGGTTGGTTTAGTGGGCCATTTATGCGGGATTTCCGTGTGCATTTTTAAACATGTACATATTTGTAAAGTTTAGTAGTTCGTTCACAACTTGGACATTCAGGGTAGCCCCGCCCCATCCCCCCGAATCAAAATCGGTGTTTACTTCCACAACACTAGTTTGCCTTGTTCAGTTCTTTAACTCCTCCGCCCTATCAAGACAGCAATCGCCTCCCCCCCCTCCCAAAAAAAAAATTAAAATGGCTTGCTTCTGTCCTGACACTTATCTTCCAACAATTTGAAAGCTAAAGGTGAGTTGAGGAACTTGGCCAGTTTTGATTGCGGATGCCTGCGGCGTACCTGCGTCGTGGGATTACTTATATATACATACGTCTTGCAAAATACATGCTGTTCATCAATTCAAAAGGTTGAGAAACTCATAAGGGTCTTCAACATGAATGCCAATTATGCCAAGAACAATATGTACCGGCTTAAATAAGAGATTTCTTAGAAATATTTAACTTTGTTACTAATTCAATCGTCGCCCTTCGGAACATCAGGACACCAGCCAGTGTTCCACTAATAGCCCATTTCCCAATTACGCTCCACTGCCAGCAAACAAAAGCATCGAGTCGAGGCTAAGTGCTCAAAAATACAACAAATGTATGAAAAGTGAGCACCTAGCCTCGACCTGAAGGTATTTATTGTGAGCACTGGAGCGTAATTCGGAAATGGGCTATACATAATGTATAATTACCAGAGTCGACAATCTTAACTTCCAACAGTTAATTATTTGTGCATAAAAAGAATCTTTTTTCATCCATACCAGAAAGTCTATTATGTGGACTCTGACGGCTGAAAACTCTCACATTTTTCGAGATTTCACTCTCAAATGTTTCTAAAATGTTCTTTTTAAAGTTTTCATTGTGGAGATATTTTTAAAAATGTCCTATTTGCGCATTTGGAGATTACAGTAAACATGTTTTCGTTTGCAAAACCAAAAGTGAAATAATCTTTGGTGCTGTCGACCTTTTGTTTACTATAAATAACTAGTTTCGGCTAAAATCATACATTGTAGCTATTCCCGAGTAGCTAACGCAACACGGTACTGAACATTACTTCACAGATAAGTAACAATTATTTCCATTTTCTATAAAAGTAAACTGAAATAAGAGGTTTTTCACTTATCGTCAGCCTCGGTCTCTTCCTGAGTAAATATGTTCCTCAATTTTGAAGGGTTTTTTCAACCTAAATTTTCTTCTAAAAGGGCTCTTATAAAGCAAAACGAGTAAATGATTGTAGGTCACAGCGATTTCAGATAAAGAGCAGACGGTCTCTCCCTCAAATCTTGGTCCCCGTGTGCATAAGAGCACTTTCCTGCTGGCACAGGACACCCGTCCGGATGATTGGCGTGGAACCAACACAGTGATGTCTTCCACAGCGCTTGAAGCTGCTTTTCTCTACGTCCAGAATCAAACGTCTTCTTCTTCACCCAACTTTCCTTACTCCAGTCTCTCAGCTGGACTTTGCCTTTTACAACTAAATGGATAAGAAAGAAAGTTTGGACATTTTTCTTTCTGGTGTTTAAGACTCCTGATTTCCAAAGGCTTATCATACCCGATGTGTAACCCTTCCTTTGCTTGTTTTTTTTTCTAATTTCGCAAAATCAATAAAAAAAATAAAAATGCTACATTGTGGTTCAACATTCATAACAGTGTTCTTCTCCTTTGGTCAGGGCGAAACTCCAGGACTTTTTCAGGCATTTTCAAAGTCTGTGGAGCTTTTTCAAGGTCTTGGTATATGGGGAAAATTGTGTCATATCCCCTCTAAACACACAAATACCCACTTTCCTCCAGCAATTCCTTCATACGACACACTCTGATGTTCCTTAACAATTGGAAAACGGAATAAAACTTCTGCACTATTATTTTAAAAAAGCTTGAATACAAAAATGCCAGCGTTCCACAACAATAACTTGGAACAAATTTCTGATATCTAAAAATCAACTAATCCGTAGAAACTAGACCAGGTGAACTGCAGACTCAAAAATTAAAGATTTTCCAGATTCCTATGAAAAACCTACTTTTTTCAAGGAATTCCAGGCCTTGAAAGAAAAACCCCAAAATTCAAAGACTTTAAAATTAAAGGTCGTCTAAAGTAACCACTGCTTGCGATGGAACCCGATTTTAGATGACGATCACCACCTGCCCAACAGAGAAAAGTAAAGACTTCCGCAAGGAATGCTGGACCTTATTCCGGGTGTTTAACGCCTCCGGTTGGGGGTTAACCAATCTCGTTTCCTGAGACCACGTTTCATCGGTCAGCGGGTTGGGAAATGAAGGGTGCCGGGAACTGCAACGAGCCGGCAAATGGGCAATGCAGGCGGGTTTTCTTTGTGTGCTCCTAGACCTAAAGCCTTTCGTTCCCCAACCGATGAAACGTGGGTTCCAGAAACAAGATTGTTGATCAAATTTCTTTCACTTGACAAAGTTACCCAATCTCAAACCCTCAGGATGAAGTTCTAATTTATTGCACGACAAAACACGGTAACGTACCTGGATCGGGCCACAGGTTCCGACCCTCCTCCATAATTTGTCTAGTATTGATTCTTTGTTTATGAATCTTAGCAAAAATTTCAGTTAACACAAGTTCTATTTATTTTTGCCCTCAAATTGGCTATGACATCATAGTAACATAACTTAAAGGTTTCACCCGGCCACAACAATGGAAAGTTAACGATTTTTATAAAAGATTTAAAACATAAAATCAGTGATTTTTAAAAAAAGTTCCAGAATTTTTGTTTCAATCTTCCGGTAGTTCTTCGTGATCACAATGCTCTATAACTACAAGGCTTCACCAAGGATTTCCAAGAAGAAAATAAAATGTCAGGACTTTCAAGGAATTCTAGGACTCGTACGAACACTGACAGAGACCGACAATGTGGGAATTTAAAATTGTAAGCAACTACATTTTCGCGATCTAACAAGATGAAAAAATGTTGTTTGCAAGCCTCGAAGTTTTCAGGTTTTTAAAGAAAACGTATAAAAAAGTCAGAAAAACGTATTTGCCGCCAAAATATGTGCCCCCCTTCCCCCACGAAATCAAATGGTCGGCCTCTAACAGAAAGCATGCAATACCTTTGACGACGTGGTGTTGATTTCTCAAAAGCGTTTGGAGACCCCCACACTCGTGCTTCAGTTTCTGTAAGGTTGCTTTGTCAAAGAGCTGCGCCAGCTCGGCGATGGTCAATGATCCTGCAACAGGATCAACACATTAAAAAAGTCACGTTCAAAGTATTATCATTGGAGTAGTATTTGGTAATAACATGCGTGAGCGTGGTTGGAGTAGCATGTGTCAACGTAGTTGGCACAGTTGATAAGACTTCTGACTGCAAATCAGATGGTCCCGGGTTCAAACCCGGCCTGGAAGAGGGTTGAACTTTGGGCGGCCTTCTTTCGCCACACTGTCCGTGGACAGGGACGTTAAGCCGTTGGTCTAGTCTCCCACGTTCTACTGGGGGACATAAAAGAACCCACACACTTTTTGATAGGAGTAGGCTAATGCCGGTGCTGTGAACTGTTACCTCCTCCCCTACAAGAATTGTGCTGTATCAGGACTCCATTTAAACTGCCCATGTTAAACTGAATGCTCCTGTATAAATATTGCTAACAAAAAGGAGCCTGCTATCAGTTGACTTACAGCCCCTGGAAGGAAAGTAAAGGGGCTCTCAAATCGTAATTCGTGCATTCTGGCATTAATTTACAGTATTTTGTCAAAAAAAGAAGTTTTTGGTCTGGGCCTGGCCTTGCATGTCAAAGGTCTGTAATAATGACGGTTATAATAACGGTAACTTCTAGTTTTAGGAGAGGTCATTTTTTCGCTTTTTCTATCCTATTATGGCAGACTGAAAGAAACGTTTTAAATTCAAACCAACCTATGAGCTTCCACGCTTTATTTACGAAAAAACAAAAGCTCTTGCTAACAAAACAGTGGCAAATTGAAAGCCAGGGCTCGACACTGCCATGTAGCTGGTGTCAAGTCATACCAACCACATCTACAGCTTCACTGGTCTTCTTCAGAGGACCGACGCGAATGCAGTTCAGAATCGTCATTATTGGTAAATGCAAAGGGTTTGTTCAGTGATTCACTAATATCAAGAACATAAAATATTTTTTTGGTAAGTTTTCAGTAGCACTGCAAACCACTGTATGCGCCTTTACTGATACAAGTCTTGCCGCTCTGATCGACGTTCTAACCAATCAGAACCCACTGATGTGGTTGCAGATTTAAATGTGCAGATTGCTTTTTATTAAGGTGTACAGTACAAACCTCCTTGACGCCACGTGCTCGCCTCTTTCTCTTCTCCAGACATGACGTCATTCTCCGTATTGCTCCCATGCGGCAATTCAGTCTTACTGCACTGCAGAAGAGCACTTGCAATGGTATCCACGATATTACCTTTGGTATCTTTATCCACAGATGCACAGTTTCTCACTGGCTCTCTAGAAGGTCGAGCCATAAAATTGGTACAATTTGAAATACTACAACTCTCAATGTTTGGTTCACTTTTCTCTCTCTGTTGCACTTGTTCGTGTTGAGTTTTATGAGATTGACGTGTGTCTCCTAAACTTTTATCAATGCTGCTTTGGTTGTCATGGCAATGGATGAGTGTCTCTGTGTCATTATTGGAACAAACAGATTGAGTTAGCATTCCTGGTTCTTTGCGAAACCCTCTTTTGTGCAAAAGTTCCTGGATTGCGTCTCGTACAATCGTGTAGTCTTCTGGGCTGTAGGTTCTCGTTCTTCCAATGTGACATATCTGCAACACAAAATCCGAGAGTTTACACCATTTCTTATACTTCTCACTTCTCCACACTGTTTGAAACTATAGATCTGGAGCTACAGACAGAACGTTATAGCACAACTCCTCATAAGCACTAAAGCGGATGTCTGATGACGCCATGACCGCTATACTTGTGTAACAACGCAGACATTTGTACTACTAACCAAACTGAAACTAAGGATCAATGGAGGTGTCTGGGCAACGACCCACCCACCAACCCCTCCCTTAAACTTAAACAAAAACCTGATCCCCCCAAACCTTGACTCTAACCCAAACCTGAGGGGGAGGTAGTAAGGTAATTGCCACAAAATCTCCTTTGATATGAAACCGTTACATAAGAACCTGTCAACGTAAGTGTATTTAACAAACCCGTTTGGTGGAAGGAATCCTCAGACAGTCCTCTTCTACATGAAACCCGCTTGTCACGCCAACTTTCGATACAAAGTCGAGATAGCACTGGTACTGAGTTACTTTGTGGTCCGACCTGACAAACTGGGAGAAAAGATGGAAGTTCAAAGGGTTTGAGAAGCTTGCCTGTTTCTGCCAATTTCTATACAGCTATGGTTATGGATAAAGTTATGTGTCTGCTAGCAGGGTTCGTGCATTTTCTTAGGTACTAAATTCAAGGGCTTTTGGTGTATTCTGGAACTTCTAAGGACTCTTCGGCACAGTGTTCAAGAACTTTTAAAGACTTTTTGGCACTGTATTCAAGAATGTTTAAGGACTTTTTGGGCATTGAATTCAAGGACTTTTAGGTCTTACTGTAGTTGAAGGACTTTCAATGACTTTTAGGCACTAAATTCAAGAAACTTCAAGGTCTTCTAGACACTGATGTTCAAAGACCTTAAAAAACTTTCAAGTACTGGCTGAATTAGGAATTTTACGGCGTTTTCTCCATAGCAACTGGCCTGAAGTGAAGTTGTCTAGACGAACAAATTACGGTAACGCTTTCACATGTGAAAAGAGTATTTTGCTTTTTAAAAGTAGATAACTGCTTTTCGTGTTGTCGGCCTTTACTCTTAGAGTAAGAAAAACACACTATAACAACAAAATACGATTATAGATTCTACAATGCTATTTCAAGAATTTCAAAGAAGCAAAATCTATCTTTATTTTGGATCAACTGTAACTCTTACTCATATAGTTGATTCAATAAGATGCAAGAAATTGTATCTGAGAGAAAATGTATTTTAAAAGATATCCTTGAGAATGTCAGTTACTTTAAAACCATGTTATACCATCTCTGTATCGGCATATATCCACGTCTGTGGCTATGTCTAAAGCAGTTACAGCTCGTGCTGCACTTGTCCAACTCTGTCGAATTGAACTCTATATCAACAAGAAGAGGGTTATTTACCTTTCGCGTGAAGTCAAAGAAGCAACAAGGAAGCACAAAGTATCTTGTGTTATAAGAAGATCTGACAAAAAAAACCCAGGAAGACAAAGTTTATAAAGCAAATGGAACAAATATGCTTAATAAGGCTAGATTGCAGAACACTCCCCCCCACCCGAGTTAATTCAAGTTAATTTATTACTGCGCATTCCTCGTTCTATATAAATGTGTGCGCAGTAGATTCCAGAACAGTAGCAGGGGGGTATTCTGCCATTGCTCCCTCAATAGTAAGAAAACAAAGTTGAGCTATAATGTTTTGACATGATCAAAAAACAATCATATTGATAAAGCAAACATTATCCACCATTTTACATAGCGCTTCACGGGTTATTGTTAAAATGAAACGGCAGTAAAAAGACAATATATCTCAAGCATTATGACCGAGTTCCTTTAAAGAAGGCACATGTTTTTTTTCTCTTTCTACGCACTATTAAAAATATTTTTAGAGCCAATAAGAATTTGTTTAATAAACGAATATGGATTGGCTTTGTATATAACCATAAAAAATGTCTCGAGAGCTTCTTGTACGTTTGCGAACAGAACTTGATATCTAGTTTTACAGAAAAGAACCTCTTTCCTCGGTAGTACAAAACTGGTTGGAAGAAAGAAATGCAACTAAAGAACGTACATACAACGTTGACAATGTTACTGATGGAGTCGAAAGCATA
This sequence comes from Parazoanthus darwini, assembly GCA_025403605.1. Classification (NCBI taxonomy): domain Eukaryota; kingdom Metazoa; phylum Cnidaria; class Anthozoa; order Zoantharia; family Parazoanthidae; genus Parazoanthus; species Parazoanthus darwini. The sequence continues at coordinate 8,095 of JAOBYF010529965.1, forward strand.
AACTTGGAAGAGAGGAAGAAGGTAAGTACAAATTGGCCCCATATTTTGTGTCCCCATATTAGTAAGGGGTTTCCTAGCTCGGCGGTTAGACACCTTTTAAAATAAAGTTGATTGATTGATTGATTGATTACAGTCTAGATACCTTTGAAGGTCAACAGCCGAATTCAGTGCAGCTGAATCAAATATAGTTTGTTTCCATGTGAGAACATGATGGAACTGTCGTCAAAAACAGAAATTCAAGAGCTCACAAGAACCACGTGAACTAATACAAATGATATTCATTTATGAGTACAATCATGTTAAAAAAAATCAGAAGAGTCTGTTGGATAAGGGAATCTTTTGTCCCTATCTTTTGTAGTACTCAAAAATAGGCACCCAGCAGCCTTGTCCCCAGGCACTTGACGCTCAGCGTGAGAGTACGGCGCGGTTACTACATATAAGTCCTCATGGCTCCCAACAAGATTCTCAATCATCAATCCTTGCACCGGGAGCTCTTCGTCGCCTTGAAGAAACTGAGTGACCAAGTAAATGACGTCAGCAACTCAGAACATTCGAGAATGGCAGGGGGTTTGGTCTACCGAATAGTTACTTGAACAGAATTATTTCTACTCTAAAGTAACTTATAACAAAAAGGTAGTGCTTGTGGCGTCAAATGACGCAATTTTAAAATATAATAATCACCGTGCCGCCATGACGGGTATCCATGGTGTGAGTTCGTCGGAATGATTTCCAATCAACCAGTCAGCGTCTGGGAACATGTTGGCTTGCGTTGGATCCAGGGAACTCTCCTGCACAAATCACATTTAGATAATTAAAGAAAATAGCTTCGCAGGCCAAGAAACTGACACTGAGACCAAACATTTTAAGTAAATTAAGTAAAGTAGTAACTTGAGCTGGCGGTTGTTTCGACATAATTCTTACTGCACTGTTTTCGTTGTTCAGTGACTTAACAACGAATTCGTAGTCTGGATTTTGACTCTTGAAGTGCCGTCAATCACCGCTCACTTCAAACACAGCCACGCAATCTATTGCACTCTTCCAACAACGAAATGTACAGTCGGCATATGCGGGGTGAGCAGTGATTGGCTTCATTTGTCTTCAGACACGTAGTCACTTAGTCTGTTGAACGTGTTTGATTGGCAGAAGCCAAAAATCAAACCCAAGGTACACTATGGACTTGTTTCCGAAGGTCGAGTAACAAATAATAAAAATACCACAAAACGATCAAAGCTGCAAGCTACACCGTTACTTGATTTATCCCTCTCACTCCAACCTTTAGTTGATCAAATCCATCGTCAGATTTAGGAGAGGGGCCGATAGGGAGCGTTTCCCCCTCAGTCTTCGTCGGCAAAATTACAAGAAAACCATTTTAAAAAGCGTCTTTTGGGGAACAGATACCTAACCCCCTTTCCCAAAGCTGCGGATCCGGCCATTGCTTTCCAAAATTTCCGGATCCGCCCCTGAAATCTCCTTACACTATCAATATAGGCTGACGGGTAGGAGTTATAAAAGAACTGATCACCTAGTCCAGACTCTACAAGACGAGGTGCAAAAGTTTGCCAAGTTATTTAAAGCTTTTGTATGGAGACAGAAAAAGAGGATTTAGCATCATTTTGGAGTGAAAAGTTAGAACATTTGCAACTATTTTAGGCACAGTACGATGATAAACGTTTATTCTGTTGTATTCTAAGTTAAACTACGGCAACTTTGTTTTGGTATTGAAAAAATAGGAATAGTTCTTAAACATAAAAAAGATCTGGTCATGAACGAAAACTGAAATTAAATGAACCAAAGCAAAATTCAACGAAATACACCATTGAACACAGAGTTAAAAGTGCAAGAGATTATACGAATAGTTGAATGTAGAATTGAATGTATAAAAGAGAGAACAGTTGCTTAAAAAGTCGTCTCGTTCATTGTGCACTCGCACATATTTTTACCCATTTAGTTGTTTTGGTTAGGTATTCAGTGCTTTCTACTATAACACACTCTAAATGCCGCTTTTTGTGCTTCCACCTCGAAATATGCCTTTTAGATTTCTTGACAAAGCAAGCATTAAGGCAGGTCAGGAATTTACTTTAGAACTTGTCGGATTTCAGGTAATTTTTGTGAGGCAACTGTTGCCGGTTTGAAAGTTGTCCGAAGTTCACCTTCACCCCCTGACATTCACAAAACAAACCTCCAATATAGTTTTCGGTCCGTACAGCTTCCAGATCTTTCGTTGGCGCACATCTAAACCTTTGCCAGGATGCTGAAGAAAGAGTAGATGTTTTATCATTTTAATCAAAAATTTCGTGAGTGTAAAGGTTTGTCACGTGAGACATTGTTTGTAGTTAGTAAATGTAAGTTTTCTCAGAAATCCAACAAACACCATCTCCACGTAAAGCGTATAGGTCGAACACTATAACGCCATTGTTTAAATGTTGACTCAATAGAGTGGACAGGGACGTGAAGCCGTTGGCCTAGTCTCTTGATGTGCTGTCGTGGGACAGAACCCACGCACTTCTCCAAAAGAGTAATCATTGTTAGCCGCTGGTAGTTGTCTAGCTAAGACCCTCAATCACTGTACCATAAACGTGCTGTGAAAAGGTTGCTAAAAAGTCCCAAGGAGCATAAGTACGTATGTACTAACTGTCCAAAAAGCCCGGGCAAGATAAGGTTAATAGGTCTGGACTAACCCGCAATGCCGACGTGAATCGTGAGTTGTTAATGACCTACCACGAAGAGCGACCTAAAGTGATTTTTTTAAAAAAAACTGAAGAGACTGTTCAAAGTAATCAGTATTTTAATTAAATTGCAAAGACGCTCGATTTTAGATGACAATCTTTACTTATACCGCATAATTAAATAAAATATACTCATTTTTTACCTACCCCTTCTTCTGTCAGTAGGTGGACGAGCAGACCATTACCACAACCTAGATCGACAAAACTCTGCTTTTGTTTGAGATTTCGTGTCCGGCGTTCTTCTTCCCAAAGTACCTGGGAGAAAATTAGTATCGTCATTACTACAGGATAGGTGTAACTCATTCTTCTTCTTCTTCTTGGGTAAAGCAGTTGTGCATACAAATATACTATTTAAGGTTAACAAACAGATCGTGCTCTAACATATTTGTATTACGTACATCAAAACAAGCAACCTTTCAAATGGCACTTCACGTTGAACTACATCGCCAGTAGACTACAATTAAAACATGTTAACAGTCATTTTGAAAGTCGAAGCCCGATTGAATCGGAAACAACTGCAAGATATTGGGGTCGTGGCAATTCGGGGTCATACCATCAGGACCCTTACCAATTCTTTTCGACATCCCAGAATAGATAGACAATTTTATTTTAGTCAGGAAAATCTCTCCATTATCAATGAATAAAATACCGTTATCAGTTACAGGGTTCTAAAGAAGTTCATACGATCCGTCCTAATAAAAGCATTTCAAAAGTTGTTGTTTTTACATAGCACCCCTTACTTTGTCTCTTTTAAAAAAACAATGACGTAAGGATCAATCTAGGTTTCTAGGCAACGACCCACCCACCCATCCCTCCCTCAGATCAGGGTTAGAATCAAGGTTGGAGCTAGGTTTAGTTGAAGTTTTGGGGAGGGGTGGGTAGGTGGGTCGTTGCCCAGAAACCTACTGTTTGTGTCAAATCACAAGCTGTGAAGGCTACTTTCTGCGTATCATTATTTTATGCAGTACTAGCACCTGCCACATCATTCTCTTGATTCCTTTGGATAGATGGCTTTAGTCAACGTTCTTTTCATCTTAGAGTGGTAAATTGTAGCAAATCCGAAGACACTCTTATGACCTACAAATGAGTTTGTCAAAATAGAAGGCGAGAAGATAGCGGGTACTTTAACCCGATGACTCTACCATTCTAGATCTACTGTAGATCGAGTAAACGAGTTTCAGATTCCTTCAAACTCCACTGTTGTTTGCCGGAAATCTCCTGTGCTTGTACTATAGCTTTCACTCAATTTAAAGTATGTGTTTAACTGTTCGAAAATCTAACTTCATCCCAGAATTATGAAGTTTTAGTACAGTCATTTGTTCTTTGACGACATCGGATTCAAGATCAGATAACCTACCAGCAAGTACGCAGCAATTGCAATGTCTTCATAGACAAACTTTTGTGGATCTGTTCCTTCCGGCCACATCTGAAGATTTGGAAAACAACTTTTCTCAACAGTATCATGATACAAAGAAGAACGAAGAATGCCATTTGGCCAAATCTTTCTTTCAAACCTTCGAAATATTTTAGGTTAAGCTTGGTGATCGAGTCATTAAAGACCCGATAACTCTTTTACAACTCGAAGATTTCATTTGGTATAAATGTTCTAACCTTGACAATTCTTTCTCCATATTTCTGCTTCAACGACTGATATAATATGTTGTATCTTTCTAATGGTATCAACCTCAACGAAGAGCGAGGCTTTGATGTGGAATCCTGTGGTTGTTCGGCCCATCTGCACAGCTTGGGCAGTAGGCAGCTCTTCAGCCACTGGACTGTTGGGCAACCTACACCATACTTGTCCTCATCCGTTAGATGGCCACTGGTACACAACTCAAAGTTGCCTGGAACTTCAAGGTCTATACTGAGAAAACAAATTACAAGATTCAAGGTTTTGAAAATCAGCAGTTCCGGACAATATTGTTGTAGCAGGTCTCTCAGCATGATGTTAAACGTTCTCCTTAACTTAAGGCCAGACAGTTTTTTTCTCGGATGCAAAGTTGGGTAGCCTGGTTAACACTGATTGGGAGAAAGGGGTATTTTTTTTAAACATTTTTCTGCAAAGAATTCCGATTGTTCTTCTCAAAACAGTTTTGTGGGTACGAAAGTAAAGTTTAAGCCGGCAAAAGCGGACACTTTGGACTTGGACTGGGAAAACAGAGCTGCTTCAAGTTCTCCTGTCCAATATGTCAATTATTCTTGACATCTATTTTCCTGCCGTTTTGATGCGTGTTCTTCCTGTTTTTAAATCATAAAATCCCAATACAATAAACAACTCAATAAAACCACGATGCGGCTGTTTAAACCTCAATGCTATGTACTCGTGCTTCAAAACTGAGAGGAGTAACAAAACTAGACGCGCTGACAAGAGTCCGGCCTGTCTTCAAGAAATCATTAGGATATTTCTTTGTAGTACATCATGGGGAAGGCGTAGCAAGGCCACGTCTCATGGATGAAATACGACGCCAACCCCACGAATTGTCCTGACGTTGGTACCTAAGCCAGAAGGAAGAACGAGCCGCCCTCGTCATACGTGGCGCAGGACGACAGAGACGTAGGAGAGAGGATTAAAAACATGGACAGACGCACAAGTCGATGCCGTCACTCTTGTCGGTCACAAGCCCAGGTAGAAAAAGGGGGTTCAGCGTTAGGCCAGCTCCTAAACCGATCTATAAAACGCTTTACTACATGTATATTGAAACATGAAAAAGATTTCGAAAAACTTAAAAACGTCTAGAAGCTACCAAGTCGAGCTGCCTAATGAGACCGATGCAGTCCTCTTAAAACGATCGAATGTTTGAACGTTATAGTTATGACGCCTGGAACCTTACGCCTAGTAGGAAAGGTGGAGATGTTGATACAAACGCAACAGTTACATGTATGACACTTGGAAACTAACGACATCCAGTTCAACTATCAGGTCAATTTCTCTAATGTGGTCGAAGTAATGGGTATTGTAACATAACAACAATGTATGAGTCGAGTAAAGCTAGGTACACAGGTTGGTGCAAAATAGAAGAATGCAAGATCAGAATTTAGGGAATCATTGAGTCAAGAAGGACTGGAAACGGCCTAGTTACTATAAACAGTTGGCCAGCCATCCTGTATTTAGGGCGCGCTATACAACATATAATCAAGTATCAAGATGGTGTCGCGCCCAAGTTAGACAAAGGTTTGCAATTCACCAATGCAACAGAAAAAGAATTAAAAACACTTTTTGCGAACAGATGAAAGCTGTAACAAACATACTATCAAATTGTGACGTTCTTATGCTCGTGGACGATACAAACGCCAAGGTTGGCTGCAACAGTCATACTGACACGAGTAAATTTAGCACAAGCAATATAAAAGAAAATTGGGAACTCTTTGAGCACTGACTTTTGTGGGCGAAACATTCTAGTCATTGTAGGCACCGCAGTAACATTTATGACTAAATAGTGGTCTTCCCAAGACATGAAAAAAGCAACTAAATTGACCACATAACAGTCAATAAGAAATGTAAAGGACCTCTTCTGAGTACCATGGTCTACAGGGGTGCAGAACTGTGTAGTGATCATTTCCATGTTGCTGCAAAATCCACTTAAAGTTGAGACAATCTACTAAAGAAAAACGTGAAGTGAACCATTTGAAAGACGAAGCAATTTGAGACACCTTGGAATTGTCTGCAACTTCAAAACAAACTCCACACCATGAAAGATACAGTTCAACAAGAGAAAGAAACCGGCATCAACAACGACGATCATAAGAATAGTATTAAACATACATTCATAAAACATGGAAGAATTATTTTGGGTATGTCAGTCATTCACGCCCAGGTTAGGCACAAGCACAAAACATGGTATCTCAATGATGAAAAGAGAAGCTGTTAAAGCAAAAATTCTTTGTTAAACGCAACACAACGCAGAATTACAAGAACGTTATGCAACAAAAAACTAATAAATAATACACCGAAAGAAAGGAAAACAAAAAGAGACAAACGCAGCTGCAAGTTAAAGAAATAACAGAACAACTTATACATAAACAAGGAAGGAAATACGCTCACAAGCAAGGATAAAACTAAAACGCTCTGCAAAACCTTTAAAAATACAGGTAACCTTAACAAAGTGGTCGCAGGCCAACCAATAACTACAAGCTGACAGAACACGCTACAACAACATTGCCTTAGACCCTGATCAATGTCGTCATCCGTAAAGAAACGCAACACGCATTGATAGCAGCAGATATTTGAGAACATAAAACATACTCCCAGACTAGCTTCAGGGGCCGATTACTCAAAACGACACTAAATTACTAAAGAAAGTGACTACAGATTGTAACAATTGGCAAGTTATACATCTTCTTTCTGGAAACTGAAAATCGAAACAGGGATAGTTGATTCAATGAATGAATCCCAACTAAGGAGGAGTATCTTGGTATGATACAAAATAACGATTTAAACAAAAAATACTTGAAGCAGAAGTCTGCCTTAGATGCTTACCGTTGAACTTCTGGGATGATTGATATGGATTACGGAACCTTATGAATGTTAAAGTAACTTTCCTTAGGGCCTCAAGATCTGACTTGAATCAAGGTTCGTGCACTTTGACATCATTATTTCAAATTCTTTTGTAAACAGTATCTAGAGGGGTGTATTCCGAGATTTCAGAAATAGGGTGCACAACCACAACTTTTTGGAAAAGTGGGTCTACAAGCGGGTGCCTAGAAGAACAAGAGATCTATGCAACCTTCTGCATCTTAATTCGTTTTGTAGTTCTCTATG
>JAOBYF010531076.1:0-15577 GCA_025403605.1 Parazoanthus darwini
GCCCGCTCCTGCCCCCGCACCAATGCCCGCCCCTGCACCCGCTCCAATGCCCGCCCCTGCACCCGCTCCAATGCCCGCTACAGCTGACGAAGGTACCGATTCCAAACGAAAGCACCGCCATCACTCGGATTCTGACGTTGGAAAGCCACACAAGGAAAGGATGAACCACAAACAGAAAGATGCCAGGAACTCGAAAAGAAAACCACACGACAGAAAATAGTATATCATGAAAGAGATCGATTCGTTTGCTTCTGGATCACGAATAACTAATTTTCGTCAGTCTCAATATGTTCGTTCTGTTTTCAAAGACTGGCAAAGACTGGTTACATTCAACCAGAACTGTTTGTGGAAACAAAAGTATAATTTTTTCCTTTCTGTTATATGTACATCAGTGCACGTCAGCAATTGACAGAGCTTGACACAATGTAATTATCGTAGTAGCGGAACAAGTGAAGTAAAAACATCGTGCCATATTTTAATTAACCGTCCAGTTGTCAAGTTTTATGTAGCTTTGTCATTCTGTTCAATTCCATATTTGAACTAAACGTTCGCTACTTCTCTTTTTGTGGGGATTCTAATTGAGAGTTGCCATCTTTATCGTTAAATAAAACACCTCTCTTTGCCGCTCCAAATCCTCTTTCTTGATCGGCCGGAATATTCCACAGGTACTAATTGACAAAAACCGAGCTTGTTCTAGGTTACAGTATACTGTGGAGTGGGTCAAACCACCAAAATTTAGATTTTTGAAAATATAAAATTTAATATCATAGGTAGCCTTCAAAAATTCATGAAGGAAAAAAATCAGCCATACTGTATCGATTACACAACCAAATATGTGAAATGCTCTAGTTGGTACAACTTATGTCATATGCAAAAGCGATAAAGCTTTATTGCTCATTTCAGCTTTATCTGTTCGCAGGAAAGCGCGTTCATTTTCCGAATGGATCGGATATTATATGTTCCTATCCTTTTTCCTTCAAACCTCTTTCCAATTACAAAGTTACCATTTCTATGAAATGGATGCCCACCGGGTTCTTAGCTAATTGATGTGGGAAGACAAACTGGAGTAATCAAATCTCCATCAAGTTGTAGTTCTATATTCTCTACTGTGTACAAAAAACATTGTTGAAGAACAACGTCAATCGTTTAGATTTTGCTAAAATACACAGGAAAAGACGGTGTTAAGGTGAAACCTTTACCAAAAGATAAAGAAGAAGAGATCTTCTCGGATGACACAAAAGCAAGTGGGCGTAACCGCTTTTCACTTCAGGTAAATTCCATATAAAGGCTTTTGTTATTAATGATTAACGCTTTAAAATTTTACTTAACAAGTATCCTCCAAACACAAAGGAAAGACATTAAAGGAAGTCACTGGCAAAATTGCGGGATAAACGCAGTTATATCAAGGGAACGATTTGAAGGTAAGAAAGAGTCGAAGTATATCTTTTGTTGATTTTCAGCATGTGTTTTAAATTGCTTTTTTAATTTGGTGACGAGGGGAGATTTCCCAACAGCAAGATATTTTAGAAGCTTTTACAAATCAAAATGTTTCAATAATTCTATTGTTTCGGATTTTTTGTTAACACAATGCAATTAAATACTTAGAGCTGGCAGTCAAAACGTGCGTCAGTTAATTCCAAAAACTTGGTGGAAGCATTTCGGTTGTGTAGCCGTTTTGTCTCTTCGAGTATGCAGAAACTAAGAAATCATTTCTATTTTACTGTTAAAGTTTGTTTTAAAATAATCTGTAGCTGATCTTTCGTTTTCTTCAATAAAGATTCATTGTTAGAAAAGGACAAGGGAAGAGAAATAAATACTGTAATTGATTATATAAACGTTAATTACAACAAACAGCAAATACGTGAAAGTAGTAAAAAGCTTAAATAAAATTTTAGTTTAAAGGATAATAAAATCAGCATTTGAAGAGACAAGTGAAAGAAGGAGATATTCAGTGGTTTTTGCAAGATTACATCAACCTATTTTTGAGGGATTTCTTAACAGGCCTTCCTTTTATGGTGTAGGTGTTTTCACGAACAAGGCTTTAAACACTCCCACAAAAAAATATTAAATATTTCTGGGTGTTTTATTTACCAATGCTGTTTGCTAACAGTCAAAATTAACACCAGCTAACTTTGAAATTGTGGAGTAAAGTCTAATGAAATGCAAAGCGTTTTCTGTCAGAGAACTCTATAAATCTGGTACCACCTGCGAGTATCCTCTTTTCTTGAATAGTACTTCTAATCCTAACCAAAATCTGCAAACCCCTGCCGAGTAAAGAGATAAAATACTTATCGATTAACAGACTAAATATTTTCATTGTTATATTTATTTATTTTTCGATACTGATATTGATTTTCCGATACTGACATTTTAGTTTATTACTCTCAAATCTATATTTTCACAACTGAACCGATTACCCACTCTTCGCATTGTACTGGCTCCATTCACATCGAACGACTAACGAAATTCTATCGTTGCAAATTTAAACAACAAATGTCCATTTTGATTTCAGCAGCAATGTTAGATACTGCAAGATACAGCAGATATATCAAAAGTTTCTAAACATTTGAACACATGAAATGAAAACAAGTTTTCGATGAATATATAATGATCTGTTTTCACAGATAAAAAGTATGTTTTCCGACGGTTCGTTTATTTGAACTTTTGTACTCAGTTCTGTCGCTAGAGGTTTTATGTTTGCTTTGCTTATGACCAAAACCACTTGATTGATATTGCGTTTTCTCCCCAAATTCAGATTCCTTACTTAAACCATTATGGATGGGCGTTGTTTCATTTTATCCTTTCTGCTGGTGGTTTCTGTCAGTTGGAGTGAAGCATCGCGTAAGTTTATTTCATTTTATAGTGCTAGCTTATGTCTGAAGTTTTAGCCACTTAAAATTGTCACCACTTTATACATAATTAATCCACTGGATAAGAAAAGTCTGCTAGATAGCACTATCTGCCCTTTAAGTGACCACGTGTCTTTCTACAAAAAATTGCGCGTTAATTAACAAACTAATTATCATCTACGAATAAATACCAGTTGCTTTTAGCATGAAACATCACTTCTTGATTGTTGTTTTTTCTTTGGAACAGCTGTGAAAGGCGAAACTGAAAACTATAATATTCACGAAACCAGTGATGTACCGCCAGAATTCCAAGATGTTCAAGGTAAATATTTTTATAACTATTAATCATTGTTTAGAAATGAACACTAAAATTTAAAAAAAAAACGCTTCAAAGATTTTTTTTCTTTTTTCCAAGCCTTTTTTGCTTGTTTTCTAAGCGTTTAAAGTGCCAGGGTTGAAAAAGGACTCGTGAAGTAGATTATGTTTTAGTTTGCAAATAACGCTTGAATATCTAGTAATATACTAAAATTGGACACTCTCCAGGCGGGATACATAGATCCAAATAGCTGTCTTTGAAGAGCTCATCGAAGGAAAAAAACATTTTTGCTGTTACATATGCTAGCTTGGTTCATTTAGCAAACGCCAGGCGATTTAGTTTGAAGCTATTTCTCGGGTTTTGGTTACATGGCGTAATAAGGAAAAGAACTATAAGGATTTTCGACGGTTTTTCCCAAGTTCTGTACTTTTCGGAGAATAAAGACAAGTACATGTTTTAGACACGTACTGACTATTGTTGTATCGATTGCCATATATTGTAGCGATGACAGTACTTTTAAAGTATCGTTGTCGCTCTTACGTCATCCAAACACTTGAAATGTAGAAGAACTACGTGGGATTGGGGCCTAGATTCTGCATCGCAGGCTACTTGTAATGCAACATCACTTTGATTCACGTTCTGGATACCCGGGGAGTACTTCAGGGTGAAAGTGGTAGGGATGACCGTCGAGAAGCTCGAATTTCTACCCTTAAAAAATACCTAGTGGAAAAAAAATTTACCCTAAAAAATACCCCTCGCTTCTGGAATACCCTAAGAAATACCTGAATTTATCTTCAGCGTACCGTTTTAGCTCAAATAACCCCTAAAAAATACCAGATTTTCTTCCGAGCGCGGTTTTTGCTCAAAAATACCCTAAAAAATACCAGATCGCCGATTTTATACCCTAAAAAATACGACGGTCATACCTACCATCCAAATATAGGGAGTACCCCCCCGGGGTCTGGACAGTTTACTGAATTGTAAACAAACTGTGACATCCAAGTGAAATATCAAGAAACTCTGTCAGAAGGTAATGTATTAATAAAATATGTATAGTTTATTTATGCTTTGAATATGAAAATGTCTAACGTCCAGTTTAAAAATCAAACTTCCAAAGACGGAAACATTTAAAGATATATTAAATAAAAACATTTATTATTACACAATTAAAGTAACACCACGAGAAATATCTACCTAAAATAGGGGGAGGAAATGTAATTTGTAGTCAACCACCGACCAAAATGTCCAACTTACGCTGGATTTCGAATATTTTCTTTTTTGCAGAACCTGCCAGTTCCGGTTCCGGATCTGCTTCTGATGTCCAGGAGTCCGGCTCTGCTTTCGTGGACGATGATGACAACGAAAAAATTGATTTGGAGCTATGGAAGGGTAAGGGAGAAGTCACTTCTAAATTGTTTCATAGCAACTGTAACCACGCATTAGTAAATGTACGTTTTGATTGGTGTTTCAGACATCAGTACAAACAAGTAAACGGTCTTTTTCGCGCGCTCTGGTTGGTCAATAAAAGGTGAATGCTCACCACTTTTCACTTTTTTTTTGACTCATGCATGAAAAGTTAGGAAGCACACGAAAGACCGGGATGCTGTCGAAGACGTGTGCAATCCAGTACACCTGCACTGTTCCCAAGCTGTAGCTTGAGTAGTCACATAACATTGTACCAGCAACCAGCGATTCCAAAATTTCGGCCCCTCCCCTAAATCCGCCTCTGGTAATGATACTGGGGTTTGTTTCCGACAAAACTATTTTCCTCAAAGAGATCCTTACCCTGTCAAATTTCATTTAACACCGTCAGTTATCTCCTTGAAGACAAAAAAATTCAAAATGTGAAGCGAATAAATGAAGAGTAACGCCGTTGAACTAATAGGAACTCCCAAGTTACCCGATACTGTTTGGTCGTGACCTTTTTCTAAATCTTGTTCAAAAGTTCAGCAAGTCAGTTTGAGCATTTATATTGTCAAAACTCGTTTGGGTGATTGTTTCGAGAAAACTTACTTTGAAGAAACAGTTAAGGAAATCAAATTTACTTCTTGAGAAAACTTTTATTCGCAATATCTCGGCAACAACTTTAATCTCCGAACAAACTTTTCTTTCAAAGAGCTTTCCTAAGGCCACCAATACCAGTTGAATCTGAACGTTGTTTTAGCATACTTCAAAGCGTAGTCAGGAAACTTAGTTTCACCAATCAAGAACTACAAAATGGCTAGGATCGGGAAAAAAAGTCTTAAAGCACTGTGGTAGTTGTAGTAAATTGAGGCTAACATGCAAATGCATTATACTGACCATCTGTTTATCTTTCTGTTTCAAGTTGACATCAAACCCGAGGACTGTAAAGACAGCGACAAAGACTGCGAAAGTTTGGCAAGAAACGGCATTTGTCTAAAAAACTTTAAAGATATGTTAAAAAAATGTCCATGGAGCTGCAGATTTTGTTCCAAGAAAGGTGAGATATCAAAAAATTGACAAGCTATTAACAATTGTTTAAAGGGGACAGAGCAAAAGAATATATTTGGAGAGTGTCAAAGATTGTTTGATTTGAACGTTTGATTTTTAGAAGGGAAAAGAGCGATGGTAAAGCATGAACTGTATGCAACTGACTTTGGTTCAAACTCTTTTTGGTAAAACTGTTTTACACCTCTCATAAATACATACGGTGGCTTTATTCAGTTTCCTCACTTGTCAGGATTTCGATTTCAGAACATTTTTTCTCAAATTTTCAAACTGTCAAAAGTTATGTTTTAATAATATCTGAAAATCTTTTTCGTAAAGCTCACTGCCAAAACAAACTGCAAGACAGTTTGCGTTAGGTTGTTGTCATTTCTAACCCTTCGCTACACTGTTCTTTTAAATCTATTCTAATATTTGGTACATTTAAAAGGATGTACATTAAAAGTAAAAACTTTGCACATTCTATTGTCGGAAACCTTTTCCGTAATTTAGAAAAGTTTCGGAAAAAAATTGCACTTTTTTTGAAGTTATCGAAGTTATCTTACATCTTAACAATATGAATTTAACCTGAGACAAGTCTCAAAAATGGCTTTTATATAACTTAGCATTTGACCACTGCTGAAACAGACCAACTTCAAACGGCTGAACAAAGTTAAAAAGACATGCAACAGAGATTTTAGACAATACTCTTTCGTATTCGAGATTTTAGACAATACTCTTTCGTATTCGTTCTGCATTTCTCTGATTAAACCACGAATCATATAACAGCCTGAAATGAAGTGGCCGTGTCTCAGAAAGCTCATCGCGTTGTACGAGCACAAAACGAAAGCGGATAACTATGATGGGGAAATTTAGTGCCCGTAAAATGGTTGTAGAGTTTACATGAAATGTGTCTCTAAGGCTGAGACGAAGTGTCCGTTAAAATGGTTCTGATAAGAACTGATGCGTTTTTCTTGCAAATGAGTGGGTATTTTTCAGATACCTATAATGGAGGTGTCGTTATAATAGAGCCTTCTGTTTAAGTATTACAGACTGAGATATCCGTACGGAGAATTTTGCTTGCTAATAAGTTTCCTGTTTCTAATATACGATTTAGTATCAAGCACTCGTTGCGAGGACCTGAATACACACTGCAGGGCGTGGAGAAACAACGCAGACTGTCTGAGACTCCCATTCTACATGGCTGCAAACTGTAAGAAAAGCTGTGAGCTTTGCGGACCAGGTGAGAAAATGGTGGTTAACCAGTTAGTTGTAATTAGTAAGTTAATTAGTAAGTTAGTTAGTTAGTTAGTTAGTTAGTTAGTTAGTTAGTTAGTTTGAATATGTTGTGGTTGTAACTGTGTATTTTAAAGAAATAGAATTGACTCTGTTATTCAACAGAATCTGTAGAGAACTAGACATTTGGATCATGTCACAGGTAGCCCAAGCCTACTATGTGAACTTTGGGGTCTGGTTGCGCGTTTTATAGGAACTTATATGGGAACTCCTGGGATTGGGCAATTTTTAGGACTTTGTATGTGGGAGTACACTATATTTCTCACAATTGTAGGATATTGCCGGTTTTGAACCAATCCGACGATAAACCGCTTAAAATGGCTCCAAACTACACGTGCAGAACACACAAGTTCAAGACAAACAAAAAGTAACGGTCAATTTTATTTCACTATTCATAGCAATATTCTAAAATTTGAGCAATCGAGTGTATATTTCCATACAATACAATACAATATTTATTTAGGGGAGTGGTCACCCAGTCTCCTGAGCCAAGGGCTCGTGTTAAAAATGCTCGACTGAAAAAAAATTACAATGTAAAATTGCAGTAAAATATGAGTATTTGTAAATATCAAATATACATAAAGATGAAAGTAAAATACTTAAAAAGAGTTGTAAATATTGCAAAATGACTCTGACAAAAGTTCATAAAATTTCTGAGAGAAAAAATATATAATGAAGACAATAAAAACTAAAAAAATCAGGAAATGCAGCGATTGCATCGACAATCTGGCCGAATTTTGTCGACTAGGTTAAGTTTAGATATTTGGTGTTTGAAGTCAAGGCACTGAGTCAAGATAGACGATTAAACATAGGTATTTCCTTCAAATATAATACAGATTTCATCAAAAACGACAGCATCCACTTTTTATAGATATATCTCAACTTTCTCTTAACAGAGACAGGGAATAAGTACATTGATGAGAAAGTCAACTGTCCCGGATGGGCACAAGCGGGTTTTTGTAAAACCAACAATGATATCAACCTGAAATGCCCGCACAGCTGTCGCAAGTACAGCAACGTTGCTGCTGCTTCCCAGCCGTACCACTACAGCGTGAATGCGCATTACCCCTACATTGTGCAGGGAGTTACCTATCCGACACCTTACCCTTACCGGTACCCCTACCCAGCACCTGCCCCCGCTCCGTATCCCTACCCATACCCATCTCCGTACCCATCTCCGTCCCCTTCTCCGTCCCCATCTCCCTATCCCTATCCATATCCATATCCATCACCTCACCCGGCTCTTCCTACTTCTCCTTCGACTTCTCCCAGCCCAGTACCCTCTCCATCTCCTGCATCAACGCCCGCCCCGGCCCCCGAACCAACGCCCGCCCCTGCCCCTGCCCTCGCGCCAATGCCCGCCCCTGCTCCCACACCAGAGCCCGCTTCTGCTCCCGCGCCAATGCCCGCACCTGCCCCCGCGCCAATGCCCGCCCTTGTCCCTGCACCAATGCCCGCCCCTGCACCCGCACCACAGCCCGCACCTGCCCCCGCGCCAACGCCCGCCCCTACTTCCGCCCTAATGCCCGCCCCTGCCCCCACTCAAAGGCCCGCCACAGCCGACGAAGGCACCGCACCTGCCTCCGCACCAATGCCCGCCCCTGCGTCAAATTTTCAAATTCTTAACGTAGTCAATGTTAACAATAATAAGAACAAGAACAAGAATAAGAACAAAAACAAAAACAAAAACAAAAACAAGAACAAGAATAAGAACAAAAATAAGAACAAGAACAAGAACAAAAACAAGAATAAGATTAAGAACAAGAACAAGAACAAGACTTAGAATGAGAATAAGATTAAGAATAAGAACAAGAATAAGAACAAGACTTAGAATGAGAATAAGAATAAGATTAAGAATAAGAACAAGAATAAGAATAAGGACAAGAACAAGAATTAGAATAGTGACATTAATAACTATGACAATCGTATGTTTATTTACACTATCATTGTCATAAAATAAGTACTAAATTACAAGGTCGTCGGCAAATTACATACTGTAATATACAACTAAAACTTGGTGGATTCCGCTGGCCTAGAACATAAAATAGATAAATGGATAAAATAAATAGAATGGATAAAAGGCTAAAACATTAAAATACTAAAACATTAAAGTATTCAAATCACACGACAGATACTGCTTTTAATGTTTTAGCCTTTTATCGATTTTATCTTCCATCTACAGTTATATGCACATGTATATAAGTATAAATATAAAATATATAATCGTATGATTACATGTAGATTTGAATACAGCCAGGCTGTGTGTATGTACTTTGAAAAATAATCAGAAAACGCTCAGTTATTTCCGCAACAAGTTGTCTTTTGCTTAAACTAGTACAGAGAGCAGAGCGGCCTGAGATGGTGTCCATTTGTGGTTCTTATAGGCAGCGGTTCATTTGATCTCACCTTGGTTACAAACTAAACTTACTTACTAAACTGTTCTAATAAGACTGTCTTAGTTCCGTCCGACACAACCGCTACACTTTTAAATAACTTAACAACATGTGTGTGCGAAGTTGGCACAGCTGGTAAGATCTCTGACTGCCAACCAGAAGGCCTCGGGTTTAATCCCCGGCCTGGTCGAGGATTTGAACTTTGGGCGACCTTCTTTCGCCACGCCGTCCGTGGACATGGACGTTAAGCCGTTGGTCTCAGTAGTCTCTCGACGTTCTATCGGGGCACTTAAAAGGACCCACACACTTGTCGATAGGAGTAGGCTAATGCCGGTGCTGTGAACTGTCACCTCTTCCCCTACAAAGGGCCAGCTGTAATTAGGGAAACTTGTAGAAGTGTCCCTCTCCCTTCGGGGAAAAAGCTGAATAAATAAAAAAAAACATCAAGTTACAGATTTGAGGTAAGACGACTGAGAATCCACTTTCGTCTCTTTATGTACCGTCAAGTTATATCTGTAATGATAAGTATCTGGTAGTGTTTGTTATACAGTTTGGTTCTCTCGAGAGACCAAAGTGTTATCGTTTTACTTGTTTAAGTAAGTAGTGAGATCTTTAGCACAAGTAGTGGGCAACTTAGCTTCTTCGAAGGAGGTTTGGTTTTGGTTGGATTTTAGACAAAAATTCATCCAAGTCTAGCTCACAAGTTTCTATTGATCAAAACAGTTAATTCTGGCTAAGTTTACTCCCTTGCAGCCAAAATACTTTTCAAAAGAACTAAGCCTCTTGGTCCCAGTAAAATAAGGATGGAGAATTGTGTTTTGTCACAGCGACTTTTAAATATTTAAAATAGTTCGCAGTGATGTTCTGCTCTTTTAATACGCCAAAAAGTATAGGTGTAAAACTCCGCCTGGTCTGTGGTCATAGTCATACTGTGAAATTGTTTAATAACAAACGCTTGCAAAATCATCTTGGTTTCAAATCGGTCTCTAACTTCCAAATGACACCTATTACCACTTTGAGAAAAAAACTAGTCGGAATCCACGTTTCGATAATCCCAGAACAAAATAAACTTTCGTCCCCCTCCCTACCTCTACCGGTAGCTCAATTGTTACCCAGGCTTGCGAAAACAACCATATGAAAACGAACACCGGTGACCCAGTTTTTCACCGTTTGTTCAAAAACTTTACGCGAATTAAAGATTGACGTGCAAACATGCATACATGTCCTAATTCTACTTTCTTGTCTATCGAAAGACATCAGAGTTTATTCGACTCAACACCGATTACAACCCTGCCAGTGAGTGCCATCGTTGACGCAAAATAAGGAGCAAAGTCGACAAAGGTACATTTTGATTTAAACAGTTTACTAGCTCTCTAACTAAGGATGCTAAAGGTTTCACTTTTTTTACATGCTAATGTTTTGAATGTCAACAAGTGCGTTTGGACAATTGACTAGAAATTATGAAAGCCGGAATGAAGTCATACTCTTTTTCTCTCAAACTTGTCTATCTTG
Organism: Parazoanthus darwini; assembly: GCA_025403605.1. NCBI lineage: Eukaryota > Metazoa > Cnidaria > Anthozoa > Zoantharia > Parazoanthidae > Parazoanthus > Parazoanthus darwini. The sequence goes on from JAOBYF010531076.1 coordinate 10,812, forward strand.
ACGTTTTCAGTTGATTAGTTTGTACTGGGAGTAAACCATTATTAACGTTTTTTCTTCAAATCTTTATCGATGTGGTAATTTTCCTAGTTCTTTTGCTTGCTATAAAGACTCTTAGAGAAGGTCTCGTGCGTGGACTAAAACGCAACGATGAACATATTTCAAAAGTTATAAAAACTTTGAAGATATTTTATCAAGGCTTGCTTTTAAAGTTGCGGGGTGACAGTGACGAGTTAAGCCGAGTCGCTCTCTGCGTTCATCGAAGATGCAAAACGGATTTCCAGTTCAGAACAGTCCGTACTTCTGAAATATTTGCTCCGGCTTTTGAAATTTGTTTCGACTCGCGCTAACTACCAAAACAATAACAAAACATAAGCTGTATTATTGTCTAGAGTGATATGGAAACTATTATAAACTATATTTGAGGTAGATTCTATTCGAGTAAGTGGTGAAATTGTGAAGATGATGTAAGAAAAAAGGGGGGTTACTTCCCACTTATAATCCAGTGTTGATGTACCCCTGGGGTGGGGCAGTCGCATTTTTCACGACTCGATTGACTACATGCAATGAGGTTGCATTTTCAATAGAGTTACTAGAATGGAGTGTCACATTTTCAGGGTTTTGCCGAGGGTAAGAAAATTCTGGCAAGTAATGTTTTAAAAATGAGAAGTTTTGCGGTAAAGAAGTTGTTATCGTATTTAGTGATGTTGTTTAAATATTTACCAATCGGATGACCAAGTTAATAGGCTTCATTGACATACATGCATAAACAGAAAATGACTAAACTGGGATCGCGAAAATTGCATTTTCCCAAATTGACTAAGATGGGGTTTATAATTGGCCATAGAACTGACGATAACGGGTTTGGGGTTCCGAGAGGCCAGCGACGCACACCCGGCAAAAATTCACCCAAGTAGCACCCGAGGGGGAAATTGAGCAAATTTATGACCCTTGCTTATTAGACCAACAATCTGACTCTCTGGGGTGTCTGGTTATATCCCCGCTGCGCGCAATATGTGCTTCGTTGCATGTCATAGTTACATTGTTTAATCATAGTGTGTTGCACTACACGGTTCATTTTGGTTCTGCCAGAAGGAAGATGTGTCATGCATCAGTTATTCCTATAAAACTAGTAAAAGAAACGCGGCCTATGACTGTCCATATTTGGACATAGATTGCAAGTCCTCTCGGCTTTCTATCAGCCATTCCGTTCGCGCCTAAAATAGCAATATTCGTTGCTTCTAAATATTGCAAATGTCACACCACGGTCTGTTCCAAGAACTAGTAAATTTCTGTTGTTAATGATAAAGGACGAAAAATAAACTGTTTAAATTCAAAACCAAAACGTTTTCGACCGTGCGGTCATCAACAGTAGTATGGTAGAAAATTGCATACAGCTTGGTTTTGTTCGATTTTAAGTTATTCCCGAGGGGAAGAGTTTTGCGATAAAACAATGTACTTGTTTGTTGAGGCTAGGCTTCTCGCGTGCAATTAGTATTCTTCTTTCAGTCGTGAATTGGGAGAGAATGAATAGAGGGAAGGTAGCTAGTTTTGTGTTTTCGCTTTTTTGTGTGTTGACAGTGTAAATTATCCGTTGAAAAACACAAAACAATGCTATGCTCAAAAACCACAACAGGCAGAAGAAGCTTGATTTACGCCGACAAGAAAACTTAAGTAAAGCAATACTCTTAATAAATATCTAGTCCTTTATTAGGTCAAAAATTAAGCAAAAAATGGCTTTCGTGTTAGGTCTTTTCAACCTTCTGGGAGGAACCGCTGTCCTAAATCACTTATCACTCAAGTAAATCGACATGGCGGATAACGACCTTCGTAATCATATGATCGAGGATTATTTCCATTCTCAACACAGAAAAAAGCGAAAACACAAAACTAGCTACCCTCCCTCTATTCATTCTCTCAATTCGTTCACGAATACGGCAGTATTCAGAACTAAATGAAATACTACTTACCTTGACTAGATCGATGTCCTCCGAGTCAGCCATCTTGCTCAACCACACGAGTTCTAGTTTCAGCCCGCAATAAATCTAATAGCGGTGTACAAAAGAGCGCCAGGAAAAAAGTCGCGCCAGCAAAAAAGAGTCGTGTCAGAAAAAAAAGTCGCGCCAGCAAAACAAATGTCGCACCAGTAATAAAAAAAAGTCGCGCCAGTGAAAAAAGTCGCGCCAGGAAAAAAAAAGTCGCGTCAGAGAATAAAAAATCGCGCCAAAGGTTAGAAAGTGGTCGCCAAAAGGAAAAAAAAGGTACATACAATAAAATGCTGTACGCGCGCGTGTATGGCACTAACGGGGCTCCGTAGCGACCGCGCGATTAAATAGACGAACGGGCGTGCGTCCAAGGAGTTATAGATGCACGCTCGCGCCATACAAAAAGCGTGCGAAAAATTGCCAGCTATGTTCTAATCTGAATTAACAAGCGAGTGTAATTAAGAGCGAGTGTAACCCTCTATCGAAGTTCTTGAACAATTTCGTCATATCTTGCCAACATCTCGGTTTCCATTATGGAGAAATAAAACTTTGAATCACAGCGACATAGTGTCACATTTGATGAAGATTTACAAATATATTTGAAGTTGATTGGGGGGAGAAAAAACGGTAAAGGAAGTTTAGAATTTGAAGGAATTTTAGTTTTGGGGCTTCAAGTAAACATTTAATTGAGGACCGCCAGCTCAGTCGTATGTTATCCATAACGCGGCACTTTCTCTTTTAGAAACGGTGTTTGTTGCATTCTAAAACCTTATGTTCCTTTTGAAGTCTCCTTCCGTTTCCCATAATCACCAACAAAAATAGGAGTTAATTTCCCTCTTAACGTTTTTCGAAGCATTTTAAACTAACATCACGTGTTTCTGATTATATCTGATAAGATTATATAGTTAAGCATATAACTAAAACATTTATATGCGTATCTGGGGTGCTTTCCGCTCCTTTTTAGTTGCTTTTCTTGTACCACTGCCAATGAGCTTTACCATATTTCGTTGTAACAGCAGCAAGTGGGGTCACATCATATTGTCTTCCTTTCCGATATCTAGTGGAATAGTTTTATGGTCGAAGTGCAGTATCCTTCCAGCAAACATTGTATTTAGAAAGGCCAAAGTTAGTTTTGTTTCGTTCCTACAAGATTTATATATATTAATACATATAATTACATAATTTACCGCATTTGTCACTTGTGAAGTCGTGTTGGTCGTTTTTGGCTGGGTAAATTTTGTGTACTCCGTCCCTCTGAGAAACAAAGTAATATTAGAGCAGTTTATACGAAAGAAAATAACACACGGCTAAGTTAAAACGCGACTTACTTTAGACGCAAATTGCTCATATAAATGGCACAAAAATGCAAGTTCGCATCTTAGTCTGGTCATAGTTAGTAGAACGAACTAGTTATGAAACTCGGTCAGTTCCTTTGCTATAGGTTGTTGTTCTCTATCCTTTTTGTTCGTTGGACTTGACCGTGCACAAAACACAAAAGGTATTGAAATGTATATGAACAACTAACCAGTAAAAATATTTGGGCTCACACAATGAACAAAACAAATTAATGCTCGTTCAACCTAAGACAAAGCAGCTTTGTACTCTTCTTTTGAAGTATGTTGGGCTTCACAACCAGTTGGTTCTATCAACTATGGTCTGGTCGCGTCTTAGCATAGTCTTAGCTTAGCTGAGCTGGGATTGTGTAGTTTCCAGTATCCAAGAAGAGACTTGTGATTGTCGTGTTGGTCAGTTCGCGTTTAGCGTAAGCCTTGGGTATTATTTTCTTCCGTACAAACTGTGCTATTTCCAAGATTTTTTTTCAACAAATTGAATGTGAAGTTGAACACATTGGCGTATTTCAAATAGGAATCAACTACCTCGCAGGTTTATATTATTACTGTAGCTTTGCGAAGTAGTTTGTTGTCTTCAATTGGCAACTTAATAAAGTAATGGCTAATAGTTTATACAGTATATTCTAATCCTTTTTTTATTTTATATATAATGTTCTTTTATGTTACAATAATCTTTAAAAGGCTTTTTAATATGTAAAATAAGAAATGGTCTTCCATGGATTTCCAGGCCTCATAGTAGCGGCTTCGAAACATGTAGTTTTCTTAGCTTGTATTGTCTGAATTGGTTGCGGATTTTGGAAGAAACTTTGAAGCGTCAGACAATTTGAAGCCTTGCTCGAATATTTGACACCCAAAGTACCCAAAGAGAATCCATTCGTGGTAGCTGAGATTGTTCAGTCAGGTGCGTGCTCGTGCATATCTTGAAATAAGTAACGCTTTTGCGGTCAGGTCTGATGGACATTGGATAGAGAAATTCGCATTTTTAATTTGTACTCAAAGGGATTCACGAAGTATAATACCTCAACCCCTACCTCCCCCATATTTTGTTGTAAATTACCTTATGGTTGGTTTCTGGCTCGATGTAATACACATCTGCGCCATCATTGATGATACCACTGCAAAAAAAGTCGTCACATAAACACTATTACTAAATTATAATTAAACACATTAGTTGTCTTGTGTACTAACAGTAGGTGTTACCGTTTTAACATTTATCTAGTTTTCGTAATTTTAGTGGCACTCTTTTCTTAACAACACCGAGAAACAAATAAGAACTGCCACGTCAATAAAGGAACGAATGAGGCCCCGTCCCCACGTATCCGGGTATTTTTGAAAACGGAGATTTTTTTCTCCGTTTTTGCCTTCCGTCCACACGTATACGGCGTTTTCGATCACTGAAAACGGAGGTTTTCGAAAACGCTCTCCAGAGTGG
>JAOBYF010532187.1:0-15571 GCA_025403605.1 Parazoanthus darwini
CAATACAATCCTACAGCCCCCCTCCCCCCCCCCCCAAAAAAAAATATTGTGCAAAACTGTCAACCCAAATGCAGCTTCCTGTCACTTTTATATTGGAGTGCCAACCTGAAGGGAGGGGAGAGAGATGGAAAAAAGGGAAGTAGATACCCTCTTTTCCTTACTGCACCCCCTCTCCCAAAGAAATTATTGCACCATTGTTTTAACTTAAACTAAAGTACTCTGTATGTCATCTTGCAGACATCGACCACTTGGTTAGTAACCTTAGAATCTTCTTGGCTTGTGGGTATGATGTACACAGGCGGTATGGCCGAACACACCTTCTGGCATCTTTTATTGGTGGTGGAGCGACTGGTAACCTGACTCAACTTGCTCAGTACATGTACCAACAAGTTAATTGGAAGAATATTTTTCCTTCTCCATCCTCAATAGGCATATTCAGCAATACTATTGGAAGCTGGCTTGATTCATGTCAGGAACGCACTTTGGAAACTGTTTATGAGACTGTAAATGCTTGGAGACCATGCATTGGTGCAAGTGCCGCAGTTTCATCAGTCATTGCCATTGAAGCTTGCACCAACTTTTCATCTCTACTGCGTAAAGTTGAACGCTTTAGAACAAGGAACAGACAGACTCCATGGCAATGGCCAGATGAAAACCTGCTGTTTGAAACAATGTACGAGCTCATCCAACTCGTGGTCACAGGACTAGTGGTGTTTGAAGACCTGATGCTGTTTGTCGATAGCACTAGAAGAGACCGAGGTATTCTGGGTAGTTTAGTTGCATATTCAGTGGATGGCATCGGTCATGCTGCCCATTTAGGAGGTTTCATGTTTGGGGTGCTTTATTACTCGACCTTTCTTTCAAAGATACCAAGAAGGCATTTTCCACGGATGTTTTAGCCAAGACATGGCCCCAAATGTGCCAAATGCACGTAATTTATACTGTAAACTATTGATTGTAAAAAAGGTCCAGTGCTTAAAAATCTTAACTGGGGGCAGTCTTGCAATGTGAGACAGATCTCTTCAGTAACAATAGATAGAGATACATGTATCTCAAAAAATGTTGCAAACAGAAGCAAGAAAACTCGTGATTAATTTAACCCTAAGTTAGGCACAAGATTGCCAGTTGAGTTCACCATTTCCATTGGGTGATTGAAAACATATTTTTCTTCAACCAGAACAAGTTTGCAAAAGCTTACCATATGTAACTAAAACTGAAAGGTTTAAAGACACTGATTTTGCAATTTATTCTTCATTCATTTCTATTTTTATTGAAGAAATATTTTTCAAGTTACAAGTATGGTCTCCCAAATTAAGTTTTTGGAAGCACTTTTCCAGAGTTCGCTTTCAGCTTGACAGGGTTTGTTAGCTTTCTCTTTGCCTTCATGTACCTCACTGGCCATAAAGCCTGCAGCAGGATGATTGAGAATTTTATTGGCTCAGTTTTGAATTGCAAGATTTTGTGTAAAGATTTTTACTATGATGCTTTATTTAGTTTTACAACTAACACGGTCAGTATTTTGAAGAATTTAATGGTATCCAGGGAGTGTTAGCTGCTTATTGCCAGGGGGTTTGCACATGGGAAAAAATTCGGTGTCGGAAAAAGGACGTTCCCCACCTGAGGATAAAAGAAAATTGTCTCATCCACCCCTCCCCCCTTTTCTGATTGAGGTCTCGCGTTTTTCGACATATGTAGAATGTTGTGCCGGCACCACAACGAGTGCATTTAGAGTTTTCTAGCGTTTGAGTGTGGATGGTCAAATTGAGTGCTAGTCTGAGCGCGGAGCAATTGTTACGTTTGTAATGTTTTTGTTTTCAAACGTTTTCCTGGCGCCATTTCGTGCGAATTTGTACAGATAATGTTGCATTAAATTTGTTTAATACGAAAGCCAAGATCTGTTTCTCCCAAGCTCGTTTAAGAGTTAAAACTGTTTCAACGATGGCGATTTCGATTTTTTGATCGAGACTTGCGAGTTTGTGTCGAACCGGGTGTTTCGATCAACATTTAGCTGTGAACTGCTGCTGTGGTCAATCTGCTTATGCCATGTACACAAGTGAAATGTGCCTATGCATACCAACATAATATGAGCCTGCGCATACCAAAATGGCATGCACCCGAGCACCTTATTTCTGGGTGCGCTTGACTATGTCATTTTTGGGTGCGTTTGCGCATCTCATTTGAGGGTGCACCAACGCGTCTCATTTTGAGTTGCGCACGTGGTGCTTACTGCAGATTCCCTTTAATGGCCTTCGGATAAAAGCAAATCGGCTTGGATGTATTGATTAACGGTTAAAAAATATTCTTGTTTGAATCATTTTAATTCTCTCAGCCGTCTACATAACGAGATTTCAAATTTTTAGCAAACAATTTTGACATTTACATGAGAAGGGAAGAGTTATTATAGTAAATGTTGTGTGTGAAAATGTTTGTCCAATAATATTTTTTAAGCATAAATCGATAAACACTTGTTTTTTTTTACACACTTCCATGTATTGTTGCTAGTTTTTGACGAGCAATGTTTTGGTTTCAAGTATGTCTTTCTTTTAATTCGATAATAAAAACTATCACGAAGAGTTGACCTCCTAAAGAGTCAAATTTAATATAAATTCTTAGCCTAGAATCCATTAGACTAATAATTAAAAACGAATTTGTTTCCCACCGTAGTGATTAAAATTGTTTTTAACACAAAAATTGGTCGATTGTTTCTACTTTTGAATATTTACCTATATAATTAAAGTTGTTGTTTTGTAATACTCTAGAAATTGAAAACATGTGTCAGATCGTAAGACTTAAAGTTAAGTTGTTAATCAGTTTTAAAAAAGGATTGAAGTTAGGATTTCCGTTGGACAGTTAACGTTGAAACGTGAATACGATTTCAAAAGCCTACATCCTAATGACTGATACGTTTCATCGAGCTGTATGTCTACAGAGCATGCTTTTCATCTAGTATTTTTTTTCACTCACTTACCCTTTAATTCGGATTGTTCACTGTTGATAGATGTCAAATTTGAAAACGAAAATTATTTCAGTCCCAAGGACATTGACTCTTAACAAGCTTTTGATGAACTGAATGTTCCGACAATTTTGTCGTAAAGCAAAAATGTATAAATAGCGATCTCAGATGAGTTTAATGAAGTAAAGAGTCATTGGGCATTATAGCAAGAGATGTGAAGACACATGGATAGAATACGCTGGCTCAGCACTTGCTGGCAGAGTTACTAGTTTTCCATTTCTTAGCTCGAGCCGCTTCTGCGGTTGAATTAAAAACATTTATGATCAGTGTCAAGCTATAAATATGTTTATGAGATCCTAACTCATACAAGCTACAAGTAAACGTATTTACCTAATCAAAGACAAAGGCCATCGCAAAACTTTCTCAATCTTTTCGTAGATCAAGGAAACTCGTATAAATTCGAGCTTACTTGGTTCACGTGCAGAAAACGGGAACTTAAAAGTCAAAATCAACTGACCTAAGAACTTAGTTTTGTCACACTTTAATAGCTCTCTTTAGGGATAGAAACAAGAAAAACTGATCTTTAAAACCAATTTTGGGCTGCATTTCAAGATGGCGTATGTGCATTTTTCTTTTTCATATGTCCCGCCCAGCCGGTATCGTCATTAGGGATGGGAATTAGAAACTGGTATCTCAGATTCAACAAACGCAATTGTTTTAATATTTCGAAAACTTTTCTCGACATCCATTTCAAGGTAACTCCCCCGTCACATGTACCCTATTTAATTTCTTTCGTTTTCTACAAAGAAATTTTAAAAAATGTTTCGATCTCCGTTATGCAAATATACATCTTGAATTTTTGGCCATTTTTAAGGATATATCCCTTTTCATAGCATTGTAATTACAAACTTACGTTGTATGTCAGATTTTGTATATAATATTTTAAGTTTAATTCTTTCTAAGCAAGGCCCCTTTGGATACCAGATCAGTGGCTGAATAAGCCAACCTGTGGAAATAAAGTTAATTGTTATTTATCTTGTCTAAGTTTAACTTATTAACCAGGCTCGGTTAGCCCCTTATGGTTATCCAAGGTAACCTGTGCACATGCACATATCTCTATTTCAATTATTTATCTTTAATACTTTGTTTCTTTAGTGCAGTCTGTCGTGTAAATGACATAGTAATGTTTCAATGCCCGATTTTGACCTATATCTGGGTCTTCTTGGCCATTTTTTCCTCCGGTCGCCCAGTTTGTGTATGATCATGGATTTTCGTCTATTCCCAGTAAATGACCTATCCGTAACTCAACATTCATCTTATCAATTCGTCACCAATTCAGTCTACCTGAATATGTACTCACTTTTTGTTTTATTTTGTAGGCATCCTCCGGTAGATTAAATGAATATGGTTACTTAGACATTTTTTGCTGTCAGAGAGCAGTAGGTTTGATGCTGAAACAACTGATTGAATGGCATGCAATTTCTTCTCTACATGACATTTATCTCATATGTTCATCATTTCTTTACCTTCATTAACACCTTAATCAGTTTTCAAAAAGAATGGACATGCAAGTGAAACGTGGATACGCTTTTAAAAGTCTACATCCTAATAACTAAAACGTTCCAACAAGCCGCATGTCTACAGAGCATGTTTTTCATCTAGTTTTTTTCACTCACTTGCCCTCTTATCCGGATTGTTCACTGTTGATACATGTCAAATTTGAAAACGAAAATTGTTTCTCAAGGACATTGACTCTTAACAAGTATTTGATGAACTGAATGTTTATTGAGATCCGAGTTACATAGCCGCAGTGACACTTTGGTCATTTCTCTTCAGTCATTTTTCTTGAAATGTAAAGTTTATTTTCCAAGGCATTTTTAGTTCATGAAGTTACAGTTAGGTTCACTGATTCCTATGAGAAGTTTTTCGAGATAATTGTGGCTGAAGAATCAGGCAAATCGAAAAAAACCTTAATTGGGTTGCCCAGTCTTTAAGTTAACCGTAATAGTGGAAATCTTTTTGAAGTTGAAATTGTTGTTTTATATTTTAAGTTCCCGACATGAAAAAATAAAGCATTCACTCAATTTGATTGCTAATATTAATGGATTAGAGTTTTGGAAATTGAAGGAAGTTGAAATTTGTGAAGGTTATGAACAGACCATTGATCTTAAATTGGCAAACTTTTGCCAGTTTGGATCCATGTTTCCAAGGCACAATACGAAGTTTTCTTTTCAGTTTTTTTATTGTCATGTGTTTCTATTGTCAAGATATTTGACTTGGTGTGAGTTCCCACGCATCGGCGTGTAATTGTTTGCCTTTTGAAATACTGTTGGTATTGCAAATTGGTTTCAGTTTGTTTTCAGTTTGTTTCTTCTGTCAACTTTTTCTCTCGTGGCTTTGAAAAGTACTTAATTGAGTGAAATTACAGATTTCAGGAAAAACAAATTCATTATGCACCACTCCACACTCCGCCCACAAATTTCCAATTGAAAGTACTTGCTACAAAAAGATCCTCAGGGAGCAAAGAATGTGATGCATATGTGATTGCGACGAGATGGGCGATGAGTGCATTACTTGTTTCGTTGCGATCACAGTAGCATAACCCAGATAAGAATGGAATTCTTATGAAAATGTTACAAGATATATTTGTTCACCCATGTCATTTTTACTGTCCGTTGCCAATGTAAGATAAAAAATATACCTTTTAGGCAGTAATTTCGCCCATTAAATTATGAATTTTTATACTCTCTTAGTATTGGATTATGTTTTCAAAGTGCTATTAAACTCTTTATTATTAATAGCAGTGTTGTTAGGATATTTGACACTGGTGTAAATTCCCACGCATTATGCATTTCCAACACCGTGCGGTTGAAACTATCCAAATACATATGTAAAGGAGAACATTCATGTAAAAGTCTTCAAAAACGGAAGTACAATCGCTTTTACTAACTTTTATGCAAATTGAATTCTTGCTATACTGCAAGGTTACTGACAACAAGAAAATGGTATACACTCTTTTTTTGTTAAGAACCAGTAACATTTTCCTTAGGTTCAATGTTCTTATTTTTCCCGGCAATTTCAGCCTCAAAATGTTCTTACTTTGTTCTGCTATGTTTTCCGTAGGGGGTTAAACACGCCTAAAATTCGATAAGGTGCTTTTGTGCACTGTTTCACAAGAAATTTGAAGTGGGCTTTGCAAGACAAATATTATTTTGAATGCCATGGGCGCGTTATCGCGGAGAGCTGAGCGCTGTAGGACTACTGCAGCTGAACTTCATAAATGTTTGATTCAGCCTCAGTTTGTTCTTATTTTGTTCTTTTTTATCGCGCAAACTCAGCCTCGATGCTCTTATTAAGCTTGTTCTTAATAAAAAAGAATGTAATAAAAGCTATTTACATTGGCCGCGGAGCTATACTTTGAAAGTGTGAAGGCAAACAAGCTTTGTCAGAAATATATGACGCGTGGGAAGTCACACCAGTGTAAAACAATAAAAGAACATCACACAAGAACAAACTAAGTGCCTTGATAAATATGGATGCAAAAGTTCCCCTCTTTTTATATTAATGTTTGATAATCATAAATCATTGCAACTAACTTGAAGAAAGCTGACTTTCAAAGCATCGATAGGGCTTCTCACAAATCCAGTATCAAACACTTTTTTTATCATAGCTTTTGTTTTGATGGTGTTCATATTTTCCGAAAATATTGAAATTGAAAAGGTTTGAACGATTGCTTGAGTTTTTCATGATATTCAGCTATATATAGCACTTAAAACACAAAGTCGCATTCTAACCCAATAAATTTTTAGCTTGCTTTTTTCAACATTATATTTCGTATTTTTAATATATATACATAGTAAATTTTCACAATTTTCCTATTAACTCAACCGTGTAAAACCATTGTATGTTTTTTCAAAAGATGGTAAATAAAGTGTATTATTGTATTGTAAGTAGCAACACAAATTCTTATGCGTTTTTCACAAACCTGGCAAACACAAATTTAGGCAGTCCGCTCAACTGTTTTTGATTGAGATATAAGCCAGGATGTAAACGTGATAAGACAATTGCTCAACAGATACCCAAAAGTAATTCTTTTTGAACCAAAGTCCCAGAAAGGAAATGGGCCCACACGCAGAAAGAGGAAAAATCTTTTACCCCGGCGGGATTCGAACGCACGATCTCAGGAACAGATCACCGTTGCTCCACCAACTGAGCTACAAGGCCAGATGGGAGCTTTAGATTCACTTCGTCTTTGGATTGCCTCAATTATGAGATTTCACAACATCAATACCACTTTTTTATTTATTTTACTCAGTATAGAGTTTTTGGATAATCTTACACTGAAAATCCAACTGGCTAAAAAAGTTAAAATGTTAGCCGGAACGTGAAAGTGTTTATGGGCGACAGTATAACTAGTATCATTGTTTCGACGAAATACTGAAAGAAAACGTTCTGATGAATAAACAAAATGTTGCTATGTAAAAACTTATAGTTTCCTTAATAATCAATACCTTAATTCAATACGTACTTTGTACATTGTTTTAAGCACAAAGATCGCGAAAAGTTAACAGATGTAGGACTTCGGTTCGGCCTTTATCGCAAAAAATTGTCCCAAGCAACACCTCAGATTTTTCAACGGCTTTAGAATAAATATGGTATCTCCAAGAAACAAATTTCTGTCCTAAATTCTTACAAGTTTAAAAGAGAGATGCCAATAAAAGCCAAGATTTTATATTGCGTGTGAAAGTGAAAGTTTGACTCGGCCTGTTTTCCTTGAGGATGATACATAGAAGGTTTAAATGTAAGCATCAGACCTGCAAAATAAGTAGAATATTCCCACACTTTTTTCTCCAACGCTATTGTCCACAATTTTTATGATGCAATTAAGCTTATTCGTATCCCGAACTTTTGTTCAATTTTGACTTCTTGATTGTATTAAACTCAAGCTACAAAGACGTTTAGATGGTGTCAGAAGATATTGCACGATAGCCATTGACTTTATTTTTATACTTTATCATCATTTAGTGGTATCTAGAAACTAATTTTCCTTCACAGAAATGTAAGTGGTCGTATGCTTTTCCTGATCCGATAAAATTTGGAGTTTTTAACCAACATCTAAAAATAACCTTGCCAAGAATTTTTCAAATTTAAATTTTATGCAATATTACTCAATTAAAATTTATAAGAACTTGAAGTGTCCTCGGAAGGTTGTAAAAGGTTTTTGAAATCATTCTGTTCTGAGTGAAGTCATTGAAAGCTATATAAGATTATCTAAAATTTGAAAGTAGATCAAACGCAGTTGAAGTCAGTGGATGTTAGTTGATAGGTGGAAACAAAAATTAGGAAAATACACTCAGTCGCCGTAAGTATATATGACTTCTTCCCTTTTCACCAAGATGAAAGGACAAATTGCTTAAACATTTTCCTAATATTCAAGTTGTAAAACATCGAATGGGATATAGAGAAGAAGGTCGAAATATTGATGAAGAACTCGCTAAAAATGCACCAACTTAATCTTTTCTGGTTTTAGCAACTTTCGCATTGCTCACTCACACTAATCTGTTTTAGAAATCTGTGGTAAGTTTTGTGCTCTAACAGCTGTGCTTGAACGAAAGTTGCAGTCAGCTAAACATTTTAATTTCTGCGCAGTGGCTTCAGAACTTAAAACGTATGAAGGAGTTGGAGCTTTTAAAATCGTGTTTCCTAATTTTCGTAAGTGTAAAGCAATTCGTACAACTTTTCTAGGCCACACAAGAAATATCTTGATGTACGATTCTCACAGTTTCTGCTAGTCGTAAACCTTTTCAGAAACTAAAGCGCCAAGCAACATCTTCAAAAACATGTTTAGCATCCTGATTTTTCAAAACAAAACAAGAAGGACGAAAGCAGCCTTTTATTTATTTATTTTGTGCGTGTAAATTGACTTTAACTTTTCTTAAAGATTATATCATATATTATTAAGGTAAAAGGCGGGTGTCTTTGCAGTAAAGTCAATAATTCGCCGTAAACTCAATGTACAACCACAAAAGTGCAATTTTCTGAAAATGAATTAACATATAAACTTTCATGCACTGTTTGCAGAAAACGTTTAAAATCAAGTCTTGGGTTAGACACATTTACTACTGCAGAAAAATGCTATTTACTTCTACTTCTTGCTATTGAAGGAAGAAACAAAGAAAATGTGGTAATCGATCTGCTACTTTTAACATACACAGTCACTGAACTAATGCAACAAAAAAGATTCAGTTCTCAGTTCTCGTGGGAAAAAACGAATACAATAAATTTCATACAGCAAATTTTTTGAAAAAAATGTGAAAAAAACGTCTGTAAAGAAGTTGGCGTAACTTAGTTCATTTGTCTTTATGCATGGTTTAAAAAAGTTGACATGATTGTTTGTCTAGGACCATAAACTGCAACATAATTACAGTGGGTAGAAAGAAGATTGTTGAGTGAAAGACCACCTTAAAGTTTTCTTGACATTGTATACACTCGAAAATCGAAAGAACAAAAGGAGTAATACCCGATAAAATGAACGCACCAAAGACGCAAGAAAGTGTTTTTGACGGCATCTGGTATCTTTATGTCGATTCATACAAATTACTGTCGGCTGTTGTAAAACTGCTACTCGTTTTCAAAGTCACGCTTTTCTCACTACTCACGATTGGCAGCTGGTGTTTCTTTAGATACCGCAAGCCAGTTTGTTCGCCTATGCATGTGGAGAAAAGATATATATCCTTGGGCCCAGGCTCCAATTCTCCTCCTTCCCTGGCTTTCTGACTTCTATATCTGTATTTTGTGGGCCGTTTCTTATCGCCATTCAGCCCGCCAATTTATTTTTTAGGTTGTAGATACATCAAAGTCCAGTTATAACGTAGAAGACATCGATCAAAACAGGCCGTTATAGATATTTCCAACACGACTCTCTCAACTACTACTATGAACATGATGAATATGACCAACATGACCTTTCCGACTCCTATTATGAGCATGATGGATATGTCCACCATGATCCTTCCAACTTCTACTATGAACATGATGAATATGTCCACCATGACCCTTCCAACTTCTACTATGAACATGATGAATATGTCCACCATGACGACTATGAACATGATGAGTAATTCATCAAACATGAGCTCGCCAACTCCTTTTATGATGGGAGTTTTCCGCAAGCGACGTCGAGGAGTCCCTGAACCTGGCCCCAGATGGCGAACTGCCAGAATCGAATGGGGATACTTCTGGCAACTTCACTGGATCGGCTTTGGATTCGCATTTGCTCTCCTAGCTTTGAACTCTGCTTTAGCAATAGTAAGGTATCGGCAAATCCCCTCAATGGCACGTAAGCTACAGTTCCAAGCCATCAATGGTCTTCTTATCCTACTGGGAGTCTCCAGGGCGTTATACTTATGGATCGACCCTTACGAGTCGGGCGAGAACGTTGTGCACTGTCCAGTGTGGCTCGTCAGACCACTGTTTGGCATTGCCTTCCCTTGTCTTACCTCTGCCTTCTGTCTGCTTCACATCGCGTTCCTAGAAGCAGTCAAGCTACAACTTCGTTCTGAAAAGTTACAAAGCGTTCGCTTTGTGTCCAGTGTCATTGCTTTGCACTTTATTGTAGTTATCGTGTCTGACACAACCGTAGCTATCCACGCTGACAGAACGGAACTCTTGATCATCTGTCAATCCTTCTTCATCATATGGGGAGTGATCAATGCTGTGGCATTCATGTACAGCGGTTCAAAAGTCATTCTCCGTGACAATGAAAACCTAAAGCAGCTCAACAAAACCACAATGCAAGGAAATGTTTTTCGTCGACGCAAAAACTGGAGCACAAAAGTTGGGAAGGTAACCATCGCGACAAGTGCCCTTGCTCTGGCCTGCACTGCTATACAAACATACTCATTGTTTGGTGTTTATGGAATTTACAGCAAGGAAGTCAACCCCCAGCCTTGGCCGTGGTTGGGGTTTCAGACATCTTTCCGACTTGTGGAACTAGGAATGGCATACACCATTTCCTACACTGTTCTACAACCAGCCGCGAACCGACGGAACGGCATATTTGACCTCTACATCTGCTATACTCGACAAAACACAGTCAGTGCTGTGCTAAATGTAAGAAGTACAACCAAAGTTGTTCGACTGTCTTCCAAGGAAAATTCCAACGAAAAAAGTGATCAGTTAGAAGACATCGCGTTAATGTGAAGATCTTTAACCTATCAACGCAAAAAACGTTTTATTGACTTCACAAAACATATATAATCTTTAAGTAACTTGTTTTTAGTTGTCAGCCGGATGTAATAAGATATATTAGACAATGTTTTAAAGCAGTTAACTCGCGTCACTTTTTTATGATTTATGTGGGAAAAATATACAGTTAAGTGTTTGGTTTCGACCACCTAAAGGCAATTTAGGGCGAGATCATTCGGGAAAATATGATGGAGCCGTAATTTACGAGTACGGAAAAGAAAATTAACCCGAGCTAGGAAAATGCTTGTCCAATAGCAAGCTTAAATTTCATCTGCCTATTGTTGTGGCATTCGGTCTATTCAATCTTTACGAAAACTACGGCGCCTTTAAATTTCACAGTCCCAGTAATTGCTCAAATACTTTGTTGTTCGCGTTCTTTTCACATAAGTATAATCTCTTGAAATTATTTCCTCCCGGGCTATATAATAGATATTTGGCTACGTGCAAACCCTTTTTTCCCTCATCAAGAGTAAGTTGTGTTTGCCAGATCATTAGGATCTTAGCGTGTGATCCGGTGTGGCAAAATTCTCAGTATTGCTGCAATATACGTGCTCATTTGTTTTGGATGACTAGAGAGCATGATGTAACATCTATTGGTCACGAAATCGCAACAAATCAACGTAAGAAAATGGAAACCTCATATCTTCCAATTGATAGGAAGGAAGGAAGAAAACGATTCTATTGTATATTGTACTGTATATATACGAAATTACTAATTTAAAATTATGCTGTAAATAAGATCTTTACTAATATTTCACGGCTAACTTAAGTAGTGATATTTAAGATCTAACGACTAAAATACTTTACCTTGACTTTATGCCTTAAATACACGCTTATCTTCTATAAGGACAAACTTTCAGTCATGAACATGGAGGCGCAGGTTTGGCAAAATTTCAAACTAAGTTCAAAATCCTTTCAAGCCCAAGCTCTAAATCTGAAAGGTTATCTTGTTTACAAGCAAAAATGTGAGGATTTGCCAGAGAACTAGAAGCATCAAGCCAAGGCAAAAGTTAAACTAAACTAGCTGGTTCTTAAAACAAGTAAGCGTGTATTACATAAACTCGATGTAATACCTATGTACGATATGTCAAAGGTGTAGTTGAGAAAACGAGTTTGTTTGAGCAGTTCAACAACTGAACCTGAGATTGGAATGATCATTGGCATTAGTGTATGCTCGTATAATCTATAACAGTAGCATAAATTTCTCCATTTATTACAAAAATTACAATTTTCTCAAATCTGGTTGGTCTATTAATCTCTCTATTTTTCATTAATTTGTGCCGTGTCAACTGTCCGATTACACTGAGCTAATGTTATCGGATACTATCCGATTACAAGCTTTTTCATTGGACATCTGATTGAGCCAATCACAAAGCAGGTTGACATGGCAATGTCAGAGTCCTTACAAACAAACCAAAGTAATGGACATGCAGATAGTAAGTTATCTTTTTTTCCGGAAATTGTAATATTTATGACAAACTGGACGAATTCTTATGACGAATTTGACTCGACTCAGTCGTATTACCACTAGTTATAAACTAGGTTAACAAAACATATTTATAATTAATATTATCTGTTTTTATTCACAGGTTTACTTTAACTGCATAAAATGTAGCTATACGTAAGCCTGTATACATCATAGTATTACTTCATATTACATTGTATATACCGTAGCTATGTATTAAGTAATAATAACACTACATTATATAATACTATACTACACTAGATGTAAATATATAGAGGTCTAATAAGCCTACGTTTTGCCGGGATAAAAAAAGTTTTGTTAATCTGTTGCTATTGTTGTATTTTATTTTAACTTCTCTCTGAAAATCGACTATGGGAAGAAAATGTTATAGCAGCAGCCGGGAGGGATTTCAAAATCATGTTCATCAAAATCACGTTTCATGTCGTATTCACAATCACTAGCCCTTTGATACCAAATTCAAGTGTCAATTCTTTAGATACCAATACGGAGTCTCAGTTTTGTTCCGTACCATTACTTTATGTTGAGGCATCTATAGCATCTTCAGTAACCTACAACAATCAAATAGCGCCGAAATCGCTATATTTGTTAGTAGTTTTGTTGATATCCGAAATTGCAAGGAACTTTTCAAGTGTGCTCAAACTTGTGGAGTATCACCAAGTTGTTTGTTCACTGCAAGGTGTGGTGCACGTGTGTATATAGCACGATAATATTTGTTTGTTTTCCCGGCGATATGACGAAAAGAGGAACCATTGGGAAATACGAGGTTATGTTACGTACTTCATTAAAAGTACATCAATCCCTATAGTAATAAATAGTGCCCGTTATTACATCAAATATACACTTTTCAAAAACAAATGAAGAACTTAAACTAAATTAAGGTGACTGGGCACACGAAATAACCATAAAGAACTAATCCAGTCGGGTGCACGTTAAGTAGTAATAAAGTTTATGAAAAGAACGGAAAAGAAGAAAAAGTCAACGACATAAAACACCATGTTTCCACTATACTGTTGTATGTAAATATCTGCAATCAAACGGCTTTTCAGAAACAAACGCAGCGCAGATGGTATGATAAAGTCACAGAAGTCAACAGAATACACATAGCTCATAAGCACTAAACTTTGCAAGATCATAATTTGCACATTTTTGCTCATATTCCGATAACTCATGCACGTTTTATCGTATTGTTCAAATTAAGATCCGAAATGTTGTTTTCTTTCCCATTAAGTTCTCAGCCTCGCTAAAATACACTATTGTGTTAATATATTTCTACAAACATTTTTTGTTTGGAAGGTAAAGTACAGCTGAAGGTGGCTCCCAACTGTTTTTCATTTTGCGTGCCATTGAGCTTTACGAAAAGCTTTCTCGTACATCATGATGGGCTTTTGCCATTTTTAACTCATTCATGCGCAAGCGCAATGCATGAGTTATTGCGATGTGGAGTGAGTGTAGACTGTGGACTGTAGACTGTGGACCGTGGACACTACTTCCGTTCTGACTCAAATCCGTTCTATATGATTACAAATCTTCATCGACAAGTCACCGGAATATTTTCGAAGTTCCCCTAAAATCATCCAGGCCCGGATTGAGACAATTAAGAAATTTTGAAGCCCAAGCCGAGCCCATTTTGAAGAAGTACAAATTGCACGCTGTTATGTTTTGACCTGTTTTGACAGAAGCACTGAAAAATCAAATCTGTAAATGCAGACGAAGACTCGTTCGGAAGGAAACTAGGATTCGTAGTAAAAAAGACCATTCGCCACCCTTAACTTGGAGTATAAACTAAAACTCGGTCTTCTTTATTTGTAGCGACAAGGATTCAACAACAATTTTATGCGTAACTCGAGGTGCAACATAATTATGCATGGTTGTTAATTTCATGTTTAAGAGTTTTCAAAATGTATATCTCTGCTAAAATGCATCAAAGGAAAATAATTTGCACGCGAGATATTTTGTTTCTTTTTGTAGTTTAAATTAAGTTAAAGAATTGTCTTGTCGATGCATTTTCAGAGTTTTACGCACGTAGACGATTTGTAAACAATCCCGTTGAAAACAAGACCAATATGTTAATATCGGATCGTGTGCGTTCGCACCGCTTCAATTTGCTGCACAGCACAGCTGTGTGTGAGCCGAAGCTGTTACTTTCCGTTGTTAACTTTGGTTTTTACATTCTTTAAGTCACATCCTTGCCGGTCATCTATTTTTATTGCAAAAGTTTAATTTCACATGTTTACATCATAGCTATGACTGAGTTGAAGATTGACGGGAGCGGGTAAGAAGAGACTTTGTTGCACGTTGCATATTTCATCCAATATTTGTGCGGGTGTGCATAAACAAACAACTTTTAAATCGTTAAAACGATTTAAAAGTTTCTGCGCGTGAAGTCTTTATAATTTACATTTAGCCAAACATGCATGATATCACTGAACGTTGCACGACTGTTTTCAATTTTTTGAAAAGGAAATTAAAGAAACAAAACAACACCGATGCCAGGCCCGTAGGCAGAGGGGGTTGCGCGGGGTGCACAGTTGGTGCTACCGTAAATCGAAACGACTAAAAAAAACGCCATAAGTGTGTTTTTCCCATAAATCTTGCTTTTAAGAGTTCAAGTTTGCGAAATTTGCAACCCCCCCACCCACCAAACAAAAATCCTGCCTACGGGCGCGCCTGAATGCGGTATTTATAAAACTCCAAAAGACCACCTCCATTTTACTGCACAGCTAATTGATAATTGCGAAGTTTCGATCCACTGTTAGCAAGACACGAAATTTCCAACGAAGGGTCGTATAATACAACAAAACCCGGAACAGCGAGTCACGCGCTTTAGCATTTTCGTACCACAGGGTACCCAATTTAAGAGTTTTGATGTTATACTTGTTTTTACA